>PVHP010008879.1:0-51552 GCA_004024765.1 Zapus hudsonius
GCTCTAGCCCAGGCTGACCTGGAATTCACTATAGAGTCTCAGGCTGGTCTGGAACTCACAGTGATCCTCCTGCCTCTGCCTCCCTAGTGCTGCGATTAAAGGCGTGCACTACCATGCCCAGCAGCATTGGTTATATTTTTGCTCATAGGTTTGCCTTAGAAGGTATATTTCTTTTTTTTCAGAAGGTATATTTCTTATGGAGTTAATGTCAAATCACAGCAACAGTAATGCATTCATTATTAGAAATGTAACTAAAACTTCATGAACAACGTTTAAAAATAAAACTTAGATCAACATCAAACTAGAAACCAGAGACTTTGAAGATGGCTCTGTGATTAAATGCACTTGTTTGCAAAGCTTGCTAGCTCAGCCCAGGCTCAATTCCCAAGCCTCTCTCATAAGCTGGAGCAGTTCAAGGGTCTGGTGTTCTGAATACCCATTTGCACAATTATGCAAATAAGTAAAATTTTTTTAAAAATGACCAACTAGAGATTACCAAAAGCTACACTCCCTCACTGAGGGGCCCTCAGTGTAGTGGGGTAGGGAGAGGAGACCTAAGAGGATAACACCATGAGATGTGACCAGTAAAATGTCCCAATAAAATTATAGGAACAAGGAAAGACATCAAAGTCCCTTTTGGACTAGTTGGGAAGAAGAAAGCTCAGTGGGAAGGACATTTGGGAGGGGACAAGTGAAAGTAATAGGAGGGGCTTCGGGAAAATGTGTCCACAGTAGTAGTCATTGTCTGTCACCTGTTCTCCACTCATAGAGGGGCTTCGGAGAAAGTGTCCACAGTAGTATGTTGCCACTTGTAAAGTTTATTTATTTTTCTATAAGTTGAATTCTCTGTGTGCATCAAGTCATTTGGTTGATTTTTCTTTGGTGCCTGGTAATTGAACCTTGTATGTGCTATTATTGATCTCCATTCCTAGCCCATTCAACTGATTATTTTAATGGTCTTTCCCCACCCCACCAATAACAGCTTCAATTCTTAAGGCTGATTGTGTATTAACAATGAAAAGTAATAAGATTCAAACCAATATATTACTATTTTTTTTTATTTCAGGAAAACCCTGAGTTTGATTTACATTTTGAAAAGATATATAAATGGGTTGCCAGCAGCACTGCCGAAAAGAATGCATTCATTTCATGCCTTTGGAAACTGAATCAACGCTATCTCCGGAAGAAAATAGATTTTGTCAATGTTAGCTCACAGCTTTTGGAAGGTAAAGTCAAATGAAAATGTATATGTGAAATCAAATGTATTTTTAGGTGAGTATACAGTCTGACATTATTTCAAGTACTTAGGATACTAAACTACCAAATGCCATAAAAGAATTTCAAAACAATTTTCTAATGGAAGAAGTGATGTTTGTTCATTGCAGGATATTGATTTAAGCAAATAAAATCCACTCATAAAACTGGGCTTGGTAGCAATAAGCTTATAGGTTAGGAAGGTCATAAGTTCAAAACCTGCCTGGGCTACTGAGATGTGCAAGCCCAGCTTGGGCATCTTGGGCAATTTAATGAGACTCTATCTGAAAATGAAAAATGAAGTACTAGGGATATAGCCCAGTGGCAGAGCACTTGCCTGTTGCAGAACACTGGATCCAGTCCCCAGTATCAAACAAGGAAAAATGACTTCATACACCTCAGAGGTAAATACTACTAGCATTGTGGTGTATAGTTTTCTAGGCTTTTTCTTATGTATTCTTTTCTTTAGATAGAGAAGTTTACGTTTTCTTTCCTAACATACTTTTGCATATACTATACCATGAACGTTTGTCATGTTAGTAAGTACCCCAACACTTTCATTAACCATCCAGTATTCCATTATGCCATTGTATGTATATACCATCATTTATGTAGTAGTTATTTTTAAGATTCCAATCTCTTTTTGTTTTAAGTAGCTCTGGGATAAATATATAATGGTATATATATATATATTTTTTTTACTTTTTATGTGTGGTGTACGTGTGTGTGTGCGTGCACACGTGGGTTCATATATGTATGTGTGTGGGTGGGTGTGGAGGCCAGGGATTGAACTTCCTCAGTTGTTCTTCCACTGTGGGAGGAGGAGAGCCCAAGGCATGCACCATACCCAGCATGTTTCCGTGGGGACTAGGGATCAGAACTCAGGTCCTGGTACACTCTCTCTCCAGCCCCACATAGCAGTGTTTGTGTGGGGGTATGGGTGCAGAGTGTGCAGATACAGACATTAGGAACACAGTTCCAGAGCTATCCTGCCTGGGTTCAAATTCTGGCTTTGTCACCTAATTAATGATGTGACTTTGTGTAGTTAATTAACCTCTTTGCTTCAGTTTCCCTTATTTCATGAGTGGAGATAGCACAGCCTTGACCTCATGAAGTTGTGAGGATTATATTTCTTACTAAGTGAGCATGATGAAAACAGTGCCAGGAGTACAGGGCGCCACATCTGTCTCTTGATACATTATCAGCAGATGTTCCTCACACGTGAGGGGAGCCAAGGGGATTTTGGATCAGTCTGTCTTTGGAAATTTTACTGTGGATTATTTCGTGCTGCAAAACAAACGCTATTGCTAATTATTAAAAATGTCCAATGAGTAATATGTATATTTATTAAAGTCCTCAAATAATTTTAAGAAGCTAAATATAGAAAAAATATTCAGTGAGTTTCATACTTTGAAAATTTCTTTCCCAAAGGCATAAACATAAGGAAATGGTTCTTTGTTTACATGGATGTGATTTGTATTGCATTTTTGTGCATGTGGGGGGTGCACATGCATTGAGAGACTCAAGGATGCCTCAGGTTTATTTACCAGCTTTTTTGAGACAGGCCTGTAATATCCAAGCAGGCCTTCTAGCTTCTATTTCCTCAGTTCTGGAATTGGAAGCTTGGGCCACATGCTTGGCTTTTTATGTGGGTTCTGCGGATAGGACTCCAGTCCTCCTGATGCAAGGCCAGCATTGTACCTACTGGAGCCTTCTCCCTAGCCCTGTGTTACATTCTTTATCCCAAAGACAGTGTTGCTCCTTTTGTTCTTTATTGAGACAGGATCTTCAGGTTGTAGACTAGCACTTAACAGTAGAGGCGTCCATGCGTTCAGCATTCTCTGTTCAGTAACTAAGATCTCATTTGAAGCAAACTATTTACTTAGTTATATACTTTGTCCTTTTAAAAAATATTTTTATTTTTTTATTTGAGAGAGACAGAGGCAAGCAGAGAGAATATAGGCGCTCCAGGGTCTCCTGCCACTGCAAACGAACTCCAGATGCATGTGCCAGTTTGTGCATCTGGCTTTATGTGAGTGCTGGGAAATCGAACCCAGGTTGGTTAGGCTTTGCAATCAAGAGCCTTTAACTGCTGTGACATCTCTCCATCCCTGCCTCTGCCTTTTTTTTTTTTTGTTAGTCGTTTTTTTCTATTTGACTGTGGACGTTTCTCCCCTTGAATTTATTCTTTCACAGTACTTAATCAGTGAGCCTGCTGCTACGTTTAGCCTTAATGCTTGGAACTGCAGAAACAAGTCCCATCTTTGCTGCTCCCAGCAGAGGGACTGGCCTGGTAAAGGGGTCACAAGGGTTGCAGCTCACCAGTTTTTGACTATTGAGTGTATTGAGAAAATGACTTCCCAGAAATTTATAGTAATATTTCCTGCCTTCAATTATGGGGTAATTTGCTTTGAATGCCTTTTGTCTTTTTTTAAATTGAGGCTAAAATATTCTGATCAGTCAATCTGTTGACAAACTTACTTTTCAAATATTGTGTTTGTCTTTGAGCTGAGGAGATTGCTCAGTGGTTAAAGGTGCTTGCTTGCAAAACCTGCTTGCCCAGGTTCCGTTCTCCAGTACCCATGCAAAGCTGGACACAGTGGTACATGCATCTGGTGTTTGTTTATAGGGGCAAGAGACCCTGGTACACACACATGTCTGCACACACACATACACACCTGTGGTGGCACACACCTTTAATCTCAGCACTAGGGAGGCTGAGGTAGAAGAATTGACACGAGATCGAGGCCAACCTGGGCTACAGAGTTGATTTCAGGGCAGCTTGGGCAAGAGTGAAACTCTACCTCCAAAAAACAAAAAAAGGGGGGAAATGATATATGTATATTCATTCTACCTTTTATTAAGAAACATTACCAAAAGCAGGGGGAAGAGCAATGCCTTTTTTTAAAGGTACTTTTTCAAACTGTACAACAAAAATGTAGATATCTTCATGTTTATAAACAACTCTCACTGAGATCGGTGTGAAGAATTTTGAGAAGATCCTTCAAGATCTTGTTTGAAAATCATTCTCTACAGATCAATAATCATTATTTTGGTTTAGTGTTTGGGGAACAGCTTTATTCATATCTAAAAACTTGTTTTAATGGGGCTTGAAATCACAAACGTTAATCCCATTTTAAAAAGAAAGTAAATTGTCTCTAAACTTTGGGTGATGTGAGAAAAAAAAGTCATTACTATCTCATGTGAAGAGTTAATCAGCCAAGTTAATACTGTTGTCACTGTTAGCTGTTAACAGTAGCAGTTTTTGTAGTTTTTATCAATGATTGTTAAATGTTAAATGATTGGGGCTTTTCAGATTATGTGTGTAGGTGTATATGTCCTCTGGTGTGGTGGTGGCCAGAGGAGAATGTCTGGTGCCTTCCTTTGTCACACTTGAGGCAGAGTCTCTCACTGAACCTGGAGCTTCCATTTTTGGCTAGCCTGGCTGACCAGCAAGCTCTGGTGATTCTCCAGTCTTCACTGAACCCCATGGACTTGGGTTACAGGTGTCATGGCCACATCCTGCTCCTGCCGTGGATGCTGGGGAATTGACTCAGGCCATCTTAGGAGCTCATGCCTGCATGGCAATGCTCTGACCCACTGAGTCATTTCCCCATCTCCCCAGACCCCAGAATAAGGTTGTTGGTGTGTGTGTGTGTGTGTGTGTGTGTGTGTGTGTGTGTGTGTTTCTAAAAAGCAATTTATTAGTGGTTGAAGTAGAGGGAAGTGGGTTGTTATCAGATCTTTTCTTTTTCGTCCTTGCTGCCAGATTTTTAAGCAATCTTTGAGTTGAATGCCTTTGAGAACTGCTACCTCACTGTTTCTTGCCTCGGTCTTGTTCTTTGGAACATGTTTTGTAACTAATCCTTGGTGAGGGAGGGAGTGTCTTGGTAAAGCTGTGGGCTCTGATTGAAAATAACTACACTGAATGCATGAGTCACCACTGACCTAAAAATAATACTCAGGAAGTGGCTTTGTTTCCTAGTGTTCTCCTCTAAGGACTAGTCATACTGTTTCTTAAAGACTGAGAGAAAATAGAAAAAGAAATACACTTTGAGTCACTATTAAAAAGGAACCAATAAAACTGAACCATAGACATTTAGCTTCTTACCAGTCTTCCCACTTTGTGGTTGATTTTGATGTTGTCTTTTGAACCTTAATTTAGCATGAAGTTCAAACAAGATACAGGTAGTATTTAAAGTTTTAAACCTGTATACTTTTCTACCCAGCTAACCCTCTTTGCTTACTTTCCTCTGCTTTTTTCATACCTTTTACTCTCCAGAACTGCCTAAAGTTACAGAAGGTGCGTAACACCTTTTCTTCTTATTCTATTCCATATGTTTTTATTACTTGCCATTGCTTTATACTATTGGTTGCATATTTTACGGAGTTGTAGACAAATATAAAGTTATACAAAATCCATAGTTAAGACTATTTAAAATAGTTTTTTACTGAAAATGTTTGATGTGTAAGGAATGGAAGGGAATGGTCTGGGCAGTCCCTGCCCTCTGGTGGCTATTTGTCCTGCCTGGTAGGTTGACATTTCCATGAAATGTCATTTCCATGAAAGCAGTCTCCTTCAAAGGACAGGAGGCATGGCACTGCCTCTCATAGTCTGGCATTGCTTGGACCAAAATTTTTAGTCATATTTCCTATGATGTAATTAAATCTGTTAAATTTATTTTCATACTTCATAGTAAATACTGTTTTACTATAAGTAGCAGAGATTTTTGTTATGGGAAAAATGAATACATTTCAGGCCATACTGAATGTAAATGCTCAATTTTACGTAACAGAGTAAACACTAACGGCATCCAGAGCCTGTGGTTGACATCCTGTTTCATGAATTAAGCCTAGAAAATCCGTAATTTTATTGAAGGTTGTGGGCTAAAACTGACTTCTTGCATTTTACCTCTGCTAACCTCAAGCTTTATATAAAACACCCACAGGCTATCTTTCTTTCCAAAAGGAATGGATTGAGACATTTATCTAGAGAGCACTTCAGACTTGACCTCATGGTCATTTGTCATGAAGCATGAGACCACAAACATTTTTGATATATCAAGCCCCCATGCTGTCGTTGCTCCTACTGGATTTATAACGAAAGCTTCCATAGCTCACCATTAGCTTCTTTATATGCACTGAAATTTTCTAAGCAAAACAGAATAGAACATGCAATTCATATTTTCAGTATCTAAAACATTGTGGCTTATAAGTGCACCTCTCACTTCAACTAAAAGTTATTTCGAAAGGAAACAAAATCCAACAAAGATAAAAAAGCAAAAAAGAACAAAAGAAAAATGTCACCTAGGACGAAGTGCTCAGACTCCCAAGCACTTCTGTTAGAGCAGCAGCTGCCTGTGGTGCAGCTTGCTTCATGTCCTGCTTCTGGGTGGAGAAATTGTGACTAAAGCCAATTTTAATACTTAGAATCAATATATTAAACTGCATGCTTTTTGTTTGCTATTTTTATGAATTTATTTCATTAACATTGCCACTCCTTATAAAAATTAGGTTTGAGTTTTTTAATATATATTCTGTCTTTCCTGTTTTGCATCTACTAATGTAATCTGTGCTTGTAACTGATCTTGCCTAGCTCTAAGCTTCACATGACAATCCTTCCTGCTTTTTGACTATCTTATTTGGCTTTTTACCTTCTTTAAGAATCTGTCCCAAGTGGAGAAAACCAGAGTGTGGCCGGAGGGGATGAAGAAGCCGTAGATGAGTACCAAGAGTTAAACGCGAGAGAGGAACAGGATATTGAAATAATGATGGAAGGCTGTGAGTATGCAATCTCTAATGCCGAAGCCTTTGCAGAAAAGTTGTCCCGGGAGCTGCAGGTGCTAGATGGGGTAAGACGTCATTGTCCACTCTGATTCAGTCATGGGTGGCCGATTGAGGAGCTAATGGCACTCTACTGCCTCAGCACTTCAGCTTCTGTAGTGTGACTTTTCCTGTTTTGTAAGCATGTCATCCACTCTCACTCTTGTTCAGAAGACAGAACCATTCCTATCGAGCCAGGGAGCACAGATGCCGAGGGTCTAGATTTTGCAGTGCTCTTGATTATGAAGTGATGGAAGAAAACAGTCTCCCCAGGTCCTTCTAAGGGACCAAGGCCTCTAGCCTTAACCAGAGAAGAGTATGCTCGTCATTTAAACAAATTAGAATGAGAAACACAGCTGAAGTCAGTGAGTTACTTGGGCAACAGGAACAGAAAGATGATGGAGACAGCAGGAGAGCCAGAGGACAAGGACCTGCCACCACGTTGTTGAAGAATAGGGCTGAGGTGAAGGCTCAGTGGATTCAGTACTCAAGCATAATGAGTTTGGATCCTCTGAAGGTGTGACCATCTCAGTGAGTCTACAGTGACACCAGAGGGAGAGACAGGACAATTTCCTTAACGCTCAAGGACTAGATAGCCTGGCAAATGGAGCCAAGAAGACAAAACCAAAAGCCCTGCCTCAAATGAAGTAGAAAGGAAGGCCAACATCCAAAAGGTGTCCTCTCACCTCCGTGTGTGCACACCATGGCACACACACATATCCAACAAAGTTTTAAAATTGTAGAAAAATGCTTCTTAATTAATATGCACAATTTCTAAGTCTGTAATCGAAATTTACAGTACCATTTATGTGAGAATAATCTAAAATCACTGGAGGAGCTTTTTAAAATATTGTATCTATTTATTTGCAAGCAGAAAAGACTGGGCACACCAAGATTTCTTGCTGCTACAAACGAACTCCAGAGGCATGTGCCACTTTGTGCATCTGGCTATACATGGGTACTGGGGAATTGAATCCAGGCTAACAGGCTTTGCAAGCAAGTGCCTTTAAGTGCTAAGTTATCTTCCCAGCTGTTTTTTTTTTTAACATTTTATGGATTATTTTTGTACTTGTGCATAATGTGTTTCAATCATTTCCCATTACCTTCTTTTGTCTGCCTTTCCTAATCCTCTTTCCACTGAATCCAATCCTATTTTTTTTGCCCCCCACCTGTGCAGATAATGACCCTGTGAGGTCATAAATGCAGCAACCACTTCTTGTCCAGAAGATAGCATTTCAAAGCACTCCTCCATATCCTCTAGGTCTTACATTCTTTCTACCCCCTTCCACAATGTTCTGTGCTCCTTGGAGGGGGGTATAGGTGTCTCATCTAGCACTGAACACTCTACAGTCACCTATTCTCAGCACTTTAGACAAGGTTTTAAGTCTTCCCCAGTAGTCACTGCCATCTGCAAAAGGAAGTTTCTCTGCCAAAAGTGGGAGTAGACTAATCTATGGGCATAACCATAAATATTTAGAGTACTATTTGTTTTTAAGAAAAGGTGAAAGTCTTCATAGAATAGGGTTCATTTTAGAGATGTAAAGGTTCAGGTGCTTTCTACACGAGAGGTGTAGAAGTCATGGAGTCTAACGCGAGCCCAGAGAAATTACATGCATAACCCAAGCTTAACACGTTTGTGAAACTTACTGGAAGCATAGACTGGAAGAGATTCCAGGATGTCATTGGGAACTGTCCAGCTTGTTACTGAGGAGATGATGCCTCTCCTGAGCCCTGATGCCTCTAAGAGTTGAGTTCCTGTGGGCAGTGTATAAAATACTGTGTGCGCGCAGCTTTAGAGCTGCATGAGCTCTCAGGTGCTTGTCCAAAATATGGCTTAGTGACTTAGGTTTTCTCTTCTGATTAATACTGCATTTTTGTTCTGTCATATTACTTTGCAGCTCAATTTCAGCTTCCTTATTTCAGATTAAGAACCAATAGGCAGAACCCTTAGAAACCATTGATAAGGGGATAGTGGTTTATAACTTGGGGGAAAAAATGCCAAGAAAAGAGATTAAAACTAAGATAGTAAAAGGAGCTGTCTTTTATTAGTGTTCATCATACTGTTATTACAATATATCCCTTAAGTCTGGTCAATCACTGCTACCTTCTCAGCTAAGATAACATCAGGGATTATGTTTTTGTTTAGGGTTTCACGTAGATGTTAAACATTTCTATAGTTAGAAGGGACATTAGAGGTGACCTGCCCCTAAACTTATAGAAATGAGAATGTTCCTTTATAGCTGCACACAGAAGAGCTCTGCTGTATAATAAGCATAAACATGAAGTGATAAACTAAAGGGATTTGGTGGCCTTTTGTCTTCATAACTCTTTTATTCTTTTAAGTAACACAACCTGTTCTTTTGGTCTTTCACTTTGTAGGCCAACATTCAGTCAATCATGGCCTCTGAAAAACAAGTGAACACCCTGATGGGCCTGCTGGACGAGGCTCTCAAAGAAGTGGACCAGATTGAGCAGAAACTGAGCAGTTACGAGGAAATGCTGCAAAGTGTGAAGGAGCAGATGGACCAGATCTCGGAAAGCAACCACCTCATCCACCTCAGCAACACCAACAACGTGAAGCTCCTGTCGGAGATTGAGTTCCTGGTGGTGAGTACCTCAGAGATGACCAATGAAAGCAGAGTCCGAAAGACTAGTGGTAATATGTAAGATCATGTGTAAACTCATTTAGTGTAATTGCAAATCTATTGATAGGATTGAATAACATCCTGCCTGTACATTTCCCAAGATCATATGTGCATGTGGGGTGCTTGCATATGTTCCAGAACCACATGGACTTGGCCAAAGGCCACATCAAGGCCCTGCAGGAAGGAGATCTTGCTTCTTCCCGAGGCATTGAGGCCTGCACTGATGCTGCTGACGCCCTTCTGCAGTGCATGAATGTTGCTCTTCGGCCAGGTATGTGCCTTCAAGATGAGATCCCACCAAGAATGGAGACTAAGATGTAACTTGGCACAGATACTTTGATAAGGAATAACATGGGCCAAGCGATTTAGAGTTACAGTCTGAGCTACACAAGCAAGTTTCATTTATTTCTCAAAGTTTTGTTAATGATGTTAAGAACTTTCTAATTTTGGAATCTGAACTTGGCTAAAGTGCTTGTCTTGCAAGCATGAGGACCTGAGTTCAGTTCCCCTGCACCCGATCGATCGATCGATCGATAGATAGATAGATAGATAATGGATAGGCAGACAGATGGATAGATGATAGATAATAAGCATATGTATGTATGTAGCATACATGTATGTATAAAACATTAAATTGTAGATTCTTTTGATTGACCATCAATGACTCTAGTTAATGCCTTACATTTATTATGATCTTTATGAGTATTTGCTTGGTTGGTTGGCTGAATAGTTTGGGTTGTTTTTTTTTAAAAATATTTTATTTATTCATTTTCAAGCAGAGAGATACAGAGAGAGAGAGAGAAGGAGAGATAGAGATAGAGAGATAGCACCAGGGCCACCACCTTGTGGGTCTGGCCCATGTGGGTCCTGGGGAATTGAACCAGCGGCCTTTGGCACTGGAGGCAAGTGCCTTAACCTCTGAGCCATCTCTCCAGCCCTAGTTTGGGTTTTTGAAACAGAGTCTCGTAGTATCATCCAGTTTGGCCTCAAACTCATAATCTTTCTGCCTTAGCCTCCCAAATGCTGGAATCACAGTCAGGCACCACTGTGCCCAGCTTTCTCCGTAATCTTTCTTCAGTAGGACCTAGCACAGAGTAGAGAGCTTTAAGTTAGACTAGAGAGCATAGGGTGTTCCCGGATACTGTTTTAAAACTCGAGTGTACATTGGAATCACCTATGGAACCAGACCAGGGCCTAGAGATATGGCTCACTGGGTAAAGTGCTCACAGCTCAAGCAAGAGTACCTGGGTTTGATTCCCAGACTCCACAAAAAATCAGAAGCTGTGGCTGATTTATGTAATCCCAGCATGCTGACAGCAAGATGGAAGGCGGAGATAGGAGAATGTCCAGAGGCTTTTGGTGAGCAAAGCAAAGAACAGCAGAGGGGAATCCAGAGCTTGAAACCTGCCTCAGGTGAGGTGGATAGGAAAGGACTAGCCAGAAGTTGTCCTCTGACCTCCACGCATGTAAACAACCAGGCCCACCTCCAGATTCAGTGGGCCTGGGATGAGGTCCTAGGAGTCTTACCTCCAGCACTTGCAGGGTGACTCAGAAGCAGGAACAGTGTGCTGCACTATTTTTCCTCCTGCTCACCTTTTATAAAGCAAATTTAAACCAGTAAATCATTGGGTTCTTTAAAATGTAAATATGGGGCTGGAGAGATGGTTCAGTGGTTGAGGCGCTCACCTGCAAAGCCTTATGACCCAGGTGGGATTCCCCAGTACCTGCATAAAGCCAGATGCACAAAGTGATGCATGCATTTGGAGTCTATTTGCAGTGGCTAGAGGCCCTGACATGCCCATTCTCTCTGTCTCTCGTCTATCACTCTCTACTTATAAATAAATTAAATATATTTTTAAAACATAAATATGGATACCACTAGAAAAGAATTGGTTTGGGCTGAGGGTGTAGCCCTGGTCGAGTGCTTGTTTAGCATGCATGAAGCCCTGAATTTACACCCCAGTACCCCATGGGGAGAAAGGAAAATGTATTCATTAAACATGAAGGGAATCTTCTTACCCTACACTAAATTAGTCAAGAATACAGTTCTGAAAGGTCACGTGATGGAAGGGGACTATGATGATGGCATATCATTTGTATGTATAAAAGAAGTTAGAGTAAAGCAGTGCTGTTCTGACTCCAGGCCACGACATGCTGTTGGCCGTCCGGCAGCAGCAGCAGCGCTTCAGTGACCTGCGAGAGCACTTTGCCCGGAGGCTGGCCAGTCACCTCAACAATGTTTTTGTTCAGCAGGTAATTTTAACTGAATATTAAAACTGACATCTTTCCATGGCTTATGTATATATCACCTTAAGCTTAAATTCCCACAAAAATGTACTATATTCATTTGGGGTTGTAGTATATTTCTTCATCCATTTATTTGATCATAAGATTTTGAAAAATGTGCATGTTTGCCCATAGAGGTACCTCAGACTTCAGCTGCCTCTTCATAAACAGTAAGGTTCCTTTCAGCTGAAATTGTCAGATTTGAGAAATCAAGTAAATAGCTGTGTTCATTAATTATATATGCTATTTAGGTATTTTTATAAAAGTCCAAACCCAGTATATGTTGACTATTAGGCATGGTTTATTTTTCAGTATTATGAACTGAGAACCAGAATTGGACTCCATATTGTCAGTGTTTCATAGGCTGTAATGCACTTGAGCTCATAGTGTGTATGTAAGAAAATGACCGGCTCAACTGTAAATTGCAGTTGATTTCATATTTATATAATCAACTTGCCTAAATTTTTACATGGAAAGAGAATATGGCAATGATGTATTCATAATGCTAAGAGTTTGTTAGAGGGATTTGAACAAAAGTATTTTAACATCTAATATAGCATTATGTTGTTTGTTTGCTCTCTTTTATTTCTTTTAGTTTATTAAGCATATTGAGTGAAAAAACTAGGGGAATCCTATTCTTCAGGATAAGGTATCTGAATACATTAGATTCTATTCTCACATTGCAGTATTCTAAAACAATTGTCTTTATTATATTTTATTTCCAATTAGTTTACTCAGGCCCTCCTTCAACTCTATAACAGGTCCTACTTTCTTTCGGTTCCTGTGAGTACATCAAATTTGGCTCAAGCTTCTGATTTTTGCCCTCTATGAGTTTGCTAAACTTAGCAGCAAAACATTTATAACTTGCAACTTAACTTACTTATGGAAGCTACCTGTTAACCACATGTGTAATAGTTTCTAAATGTCCCATTTGGTCAAAAAAGGCATTTAATCTCATCTGCTTGCTTTTTCTCCTTGTCACTCATTTCCGCCACCGTCAGTGTAGCAACTGCTCGTTTGTCAGGTGGACAAGATGCACAGCTGACATTGACTTGGGCCAAGTGCTTCCCCCCTACCCATAGTAGGGAAGGGAGACAGGCGGGTATGCTGAGGAGCAGTAGGTGGTGTGGGGGTGCTGTGGGAGCAGAAAGGAGGACCACCTCAGTGAGCATGGGAGGGGGGCTTGGAGCAGACTCCCTTAGCAATTCATTCCACTGGGCCTAAGAGTGTCAAGAAGAAAGTACACTTAAAGTCAACTGGAAACTACCATTTCTCTTAGCTTATTTATAGCACTGTTGGCAGTGGTATTATCCACGTTTGTAGGTGGTGTCAAAACCATCAAGCAGTACTCAGTGATCTTTTTATATACTTTACTCAGAAATGTGCAATTACGCATTCTTTTTGCTGCTTTGCCTTGAAAACTAATGGCTTTGTTTAAAATGAATGCTTCCCATTTCTGAAAATTTAATATGTGAGTAATGCATGTTACAAACCAGAATGTTATATCAGCCTGGGCTGTGCTGGCAGAAGATGAAAGGGGATGTCCAAGGTGCAGGAAGGAGATTTTCAGTGTATTGGGCCACCCAGCAAAGCAGTTAGAGAACATGGATATTCTAGGTTAAGGGGGCAAAATACCTGGGAATTTTTTACTCTCATCTCTTTGTCAATGCCCAGGATGTTCATGGTATGTACATGGTATGTACATGGTATGGTATGGTATGGTATGGTATGGTATGGTATGGTATGGTACGGTACAATATGTACTGCTCATTTGTAAACATTGAGAAATGGCTCCTGCCCTTGAGATGCCTCTAAACTGAAGACTCGCTTGCTTAAACTGATTGGCAGTTTATTAGATATACTACATAGCAACGTATAATTGTAGAGGCATGGGTTATATATGCTAGAAAGGTTTCATCAGTAATGAGTTTTCTGCAGTGAAGGAGTCCAACATGGAATCACAGATAAGGTAAGACTTGAACAGAGTCCATGTGATGCAGTCTCTAACAGATGTATAGTTATAATATTTATAGTGGGCAGGAAAATCCAGAAGAATGCAGGAATTGCAGCAGTTGTTTCAGAGCACTGGTTTCCAGTTGTACAAATTAGTAAAATTTAAGCAAGTACAACTTAGAAACCAGTCCTTAGTTGCTTTAGTTAAGTTTAGTTAAGTTTGGTAAAGACTTTTTAATAGCTGCATTTACTTTTGATATCTATCCCCTTATTTTACAAATGACATTTTAGCACTGAATGAATGGGAAGAACTTAATTTCACACTTTAAAATTAATACATTTGTGTTCTGAGAAACTCACTCTTATCATCTTAGTGTTTCCTTACTTCCAGAAAGGAAGCCCAAGCCACACCTTGCATTCGGAGTTGCTGATCTAGAGCAGGTGTCTCTGACGCCTCCCCTATGGATACTGCTTGACAATGTGGTGAAATTTGGAGTGCATCCCTGTGAAATTTCCACTTATTACTATATGTTGAGTGATATATAATGTTTCTGAGGCAGGGTCTCACTGTAGCCCAGGCTGACCTGGATCTCACTCTGTAGCCTTGAACTCAAGACAACCTCTTAGCTCAGCTTCCCAAATTCTGGGATTACCGGTGTGAGACACTATGCCCAGTTTTGAGTAATATTTTTAAGGTGGCTAGCTTCTTTTGTTTTAGTCTTATACATTCAGCTCCACGGAAGTTATGCACACTTGCTCATGTTTTTTATGGCTAACAGATGTCCATGTTGTCTAGAAAGAATGAGGGGAACGAGGCCACTACAGGAATTAGAATATTGAAAGCAGGTGGGAGAATTAAGGCTAGTGAAATTCAAGAAAGGCTTGCGTGAGGAAGATGTCATTTTGAAAATTCTTGTGGTAGGCCCTGAAAGGGATAACTGCTCTCTGCCCTTCCCTACCCGTTGGTTCCTCAAAGATCTCATATTCTGTTGAGGTTGCTTCCAACACCATAAGGAGACCAACAGGCAGATGACTTAGAGGAGACAATAAACGAACAAAAATAGCCTGAGCTAAAAGAGAAACCAGAAAAAAGCTAAAGTTGTGGGTTTTTTTCTATATACTCAAGTTTAAAATTTTTTTCTTTTAACAAATGTTTCCAGATAGACAAAAACCACCCTGTGCAGTAAGCCCCCATTCCTCAATCCAGGAACTACTTCCCTAGGTTCAGGGTCACAGATCAATGTCTCTGGTGCAGAGTTTAGAAGGAATTGAGGTTTAAGATCCATTGTCATGTTATTTGGAATTTTGCTCAGAGTTTTTCTTTAAGAAAATGAAAACTAAACGTGTCATAACATAGAAGAAAAAGTTCTGAGATCTTGAAAATTTCACTCAAAATTTGACCTATCATTTCTGTTGGAAAGCCAATATAGCAAAGTCTGAAAGAATGAAGGCACTGGACCAAACTTCCTGAATCCAAGTCTGAGAGAGAATGGGAGTACCAGGACCTCTTGCCACAGCAAGCAAACTCTAGATGCATGCACTACTTTATGCATCTGGCTTTATTTTACTTGAGTACTAGGGAATTGAATTCAGGCTGTTAGGCTTTGCAAGCAAGTGCCTTTGACCACTGATCCATCTCCCAAGCCTTTAAGTTCCTTTATCTTTTTTTTAATTAAAAAATATTTTATTTATTTATTTGAGGGGGGGGAGAGAAAGAGGCAGACAGAGAATGACAGAGAAAATAGGCACAACAGGGCCTCCAGCCACTGCAAATGGACTCCAGACACATGCACCCTCTTGTGCATCTGGCTTTACATGGGCACTGGGGGATTGAACTCAGGTCCTTCAGCATTGCAGGCAAACACCTTAACCACTAAGCCATCTCTTCAGCCCAAGTTCCTTTATCTTAATAATAGAGATAATAAAAGTACTTCAGAAGATTTGTGTGAGGATTAATGTGTTTATGTTATTCACTTAGAACAGTGTTTACAAATTGTTCAGTGTCAATTTTATTAGAAATTCTAATATATATACTAATGAAAATATGTAACTCATCAAACTTCTATTAAATGTGTATTAAATGTGTGTCTTGATTTGAAAGAACGATAAATTAGACTATTAAGTTGATAGTTTTAAAATGAGTAGAAAAGCACATTGCAAGGTTATTACAAAGATGACAATTTATATATTAAAAGTACCTAGGAAGGTAGTGGGCATTTAGTAAATTTTTGTTACTAATCTATTGTTAGTTATTGCAAGAAACTTTAAACTGTCAAGTTTTTAAGTATATGAAGAATACAGTTCTTCATACATTAGAGTTTTATGTATGATAGTGTCTATATAATTGAATTAAGCAACTTTATTTAATTTTACAATTTTTTGTACTTATTTTGGAATCATTTTGTCTAAAATTAAGTATTTTTAAAATTTTCACTAATAGTAATGGTTTGAAGATAATGATAGTTTTTATGTGAGATGTCAATTTTTCAGGTGTTTCTGATGTGAAAATACTAAGAAAACCTGGCATGGAAATATATGCAGAGAGCTTTGTAAGCTTTAAATTGTCTAAACTATTATTAATAATTAATTCTTTCACCACTTTTCAGAAGAGGTTTTTAATGATTAAAGAGATTTTCTGACTTTGAAGTAAATAATATAACTTAACGTGTAATAGACTGAGTAAATAAATGTAGAAAAACAAACAGTAATTTTGAGCCTTAAATCATTAAAAAAATTAATGGAGACAGATGTTTTGAATAATGAATAATATAAGTGAATAATAAAAACAGTTTTTGGAACATGGTGAAGCATAATAGGTCTGCCATAGGGTTGAGGATATAGCTCCATTGGTAGTATCGGCTTAAATGCTTTTGTTTGAATGCTTTTAAAAAGACAGACATTAGGTTTGTGGAGATGGCTCAGAGGTTAAGGCACTTGCCTGTAGAGCCTAATGACTAGGGTTCGACTCCCCAGTGCCACGTAAAGCCTGATGCACAAAGTGGCATTTGCATCTGGAGTTTGGGCCCTGGATAATATCTCTCTCTCTCTCTCTCTCTCTCTCTCTCTCTCTCTCTCTCTCTCTCTTGCAAAGCCAGCCCAGTTAATTTCCCCAGCACCCACATAAAGACACTCACAGGCCACACTTGTTTGCAGCAGCAGCAAGAGACCTCTTTTAAAGAAGGTGGAACGTGGATAGCTCCTGACCTCCATATGTGTACACATATGCACACATAAATAAGTTAGATTTTAAGGTGGAGACTAATCAAAGTAATAATGGAGACAGTTTTTGTTTACTGACTTCCTGTTTGGCGTGTTTATTTGCCCGGCTTATTGCAAAGCAATACAGTGGAGCAGCAAGCTTGATTAAAGCTTCCTCTGCTTTCTGGACGGTGAAGGGAGCAGTGCGTTATCAGTCATTCTTGCATGTTTACGGCTCAGTCATATGCTAGTGTCGAATTGGTACACGGGATGACACAAGTAGGCAAGCAGGTGACACGTAAATCTTTGGTTTTTAGTTTTCTGTGTTCTGTTGGCTTGGCATAGCTACATCTGGTCTTTGTCTAGAATTTTCTATTGTACTGTGTCCTTGAACTGTCAATCATATTTGCTCCTTCTTTACTCCCTCTAGGGTCATGATCAGAGTTCAACTCTTGCTCAGCACTCTGTGGAGCTGACTTTGCCCAATCACCATCCATTCCATAGAGACCTGCTCCGGTATGCCAAGCTGATGGAGTGGCTAAAGAGTACCGACTACGGCAAGTACGAGGGGCTGACGAAGGTAAGGTTTCACGTCAGTTGCTCACTGTGTATGGAGCATGCTCTTTAAGAGGTGTATATTTAGTTCCTCGGGTTTGAAATAATGACATGTCATTAGCAGAGCAGAAAATAATTCCATTTCTGAGTGCTCATTAACTAGGGATAACATTTTACTTGGATTAAAACAAGTCAACCAGGTGTGGTGGTTCACGCCTTTAATCCCAGCACTCAGGAGGCAGAGGTAGGAGGATCACTTTAAGTTCAAGACCAACTTGGGACTATAGAGTGAGTTCTAGGTCAGCCTGAGCTAGAGTGAGACCTACCTCAAAAAAACTAGCAAAAAAAAAAAAAGCATAAAAGTTAAATGTTGAACTTCACTATAAAATAGCATTAAGTCATCCTATACCCTGAAACATCTTTCTAGTTAGCCATTTGGTATAATGATTCTGTGAGTAATTCTTTATGCATAGATACTTGGGAATATGCCCATGAGTGAGGTGCTTGCCTCCTAGGAATTTATAATTTGTTTAGAAAGAACAAAGTCAGGGCTGGAGAGATGGCTCGGCAGTTAAGGCACTTGCCTCCAGTGCCTAAGGCCCCGGGTTCAATTCCCCAGACCCCACATAAGCCAGACCCACAAGGTGGTGGCCCTGGTGTGCTCTTTCTCTCTCTCTCTCTCTCTCTCTCTCTCTCGCTCTCCCCCCCCCTATCTATCTCTCTCTCTCTCTGCTTGAAAATGAATAAATAAAATATTTTTTAAAAAAAGAACAAAGTCAGGACTGGAACAAAAGCTCAGTTGGTAAAGTGCTTGTTTCACAAGCATAAGACTTGAATTTGACCCACGTGAAAATGCCAGGTAGGTGACACACTTGTAATCCTGGCACTGGGAAGTCTGAGACAGAATCCCGGGACACACTGGTTGGCCAGTGAGGGAGGGATAGATGGTTTTTCTGAGAAATTACACCCAAGGTTGTCCTGTGGCCTCCACAATCATGCAGACACACAAAAGAGAACATAGCACCCTTTATTAAGCAGCATTCCTCAGTGCCAGACCCCCAGGCCTAGCAACAAGCCTTGTGTCTAAGATTTCCACCTGATAGGGAAGAGTCATAGAGGAAACACCACAGAATAAATGCTCAGCTAAACATGAGTTTAAACATAAGTCCTGAACCATGGGGTACAACACTGGAATTGGAAAGATTGACTGAGGGACTACCCTGTGGTGCTTTTCTTACCACCCTTGCAGTGAGCTCGATAACCTGTTTTCTTTCTGTGGATGGATAAGCAAATGAATCCATCAGTCAATAAATACTGGGATAGATAAGCCAGAAACAAGAGAAGGGCATCCAAAGGGAGTGGACGCAAGATGTGCAAAGATGATGAATATATGCCCTGCCGTAGGACCAGGAGGAGGACTCACAGCACTAGGGTAGAGATTCATACTCTAGGGCAGTGAGAAGCTGGGTGACCTACAGCATTCCTTGGACATAAGCAAGATGAGAGCCTTCTTATACCAAGAACGTGATAGTGGGAATAGAAACCTAAAGACTGACTTAATTGATACTCAGAGCAGCGGTGTGCAATAGGGACTAAGATCAGCAGGTCAGCATGGAGGATGCAGGGGTGCAGCACAGGGTGTCAGTCATTGGGTCAGTGTGTGCTACATTGCTGTAGGTGCTGGAGGTACAGTGCTGAAGGACACGGCAAATACTTATCTTCTTAGTGTGCATATTCTGGAGAAGAAAGACAAAGCAGTTACTTCTGTAGTTACAAGGAGGCTAGGGCTCGGGGAGGAGTTGTGCGAAGTGGCACGCACATAATGAGAGTTTCTAGAAGGAAGCACTCCTGGCACAGTGCACATGCCCTAAGGTAGAGCTTACCTAGTGGGCTTGAGGAGAGGGGCACAGCGAACCGGGACCTGGTAGATCCAGAAGAAATTTGGGGCCCTGGAATGGGTGGGTCACATTGGAGAGGAGAAGGCAATGGCCTTTAAGGAGTGGAATGAAATGATCTGCTATATATGTTATTGTAGCAAGACATACAGGGATAGTACTTTCCTCACATTTATGAAGCAACCTTTAGTTCATAAATGGGACATCATCGATGCCTCTTCTTTAAAAATAGAGCAAGAGAATTTCCACTTACCTAACTCAAACACGTTAATAGCTTATAGTATTCTGAGTAGCTGGCTAAAAGAGTTTAAATTCTGAGAGAAACCCTTAAAATGTTTTATCTTTAAGATTTAGTGAATTTGAAGCTAAAAAAATTAAAAAGTAAAGTAATGCATACACTTTTAATAGTTTAATAATAATATGTGTTTAACATGAACCTAAACGATACCTTAGAGTTGAAAAGAAGAGCGTGTTATGTCTCAAAAGCAACTCCCAGCCAGTATCGTAGATTTGAGCTTCCAGGGAAGGCAGAGGGACAAGTGGACATTTATGAGGATTGTGATGGTAAGAAAGAGGCAAGTGATATATTCTTACCAGTACAGTGATGCCAACATCTTGGCTGGTAGGATTTGCTTCATGTGTTTTCTCTTTGAAGCACCTTTGCCCATTTAAGGTAAAATCTGGCTCCTACTTCTCAACTGAGATCATAAGAAAGGAGACCCAAATCTTGGTAAAATAAATATGACTTTTAAATCATAATTTAAAATACCTTTGAAAATTTTTCCTCTCTGGTATTTGTATCCTTCTTATGTGGCAGGTTAATTTAGATAGAATTATCTTTGCGTCTCAGAATTAGTCTATTGAGTACTATGTACTTTTGTACATACTTTGTTCTAGTTTTTTTACCCATTCAACAGAATTCTGACTTGGTGATATCATAAGGAGAAATACTTAAAGTACTGCAATTTCTTTTGCCTTCTGTAGCTTTAGGAAGATTAATATTTTGAATAATTAAACATAGCATATCTCCTGAGGAGTTTTTTTGCCAACTGCTTTGTCCCCTAGTGAATATTCCAATAAGTAATCAATAAGCTTTTTGCCTAATTGTGTTCTTAGTGAGTATTATTACCCTGTCTTTATATGCAATGAAGCATTCATGAATGTAATCCAAAATGAAGAAATCAAACAAGGGCCAGACTAGTGGGATTTATGGAATCATTCTCTGCTCGGGAGGGTATATTTGATTGGCACTGTTAATGAATTGTTAAATGAAATGGCCTTATTTCCCAGGAATGTGACTTGATCCTGTGGTTACTTGGGATTTGGTGGATTGTATATATTTTTTCTTCACAATCTATAATTTGGTTGCTGAAATATTGTCAGAAGTGGGAGTTTTATTTTAAAAGGAAAAATAAATGAAAGGAAAAAAGGAAGAAACAGTCATTCTTTATTCTTGATCAATTGGTATTGCCCTAACTGCAATTTGGGCTGCACCTATGTAGAATTCCTATTTTTTTGTATGCATAATTATGAAAACCTATGGAAAATAGAAGTATTTTGGTTATGTGCTTCAACTACCCAGATACCCAGCAATCCTCAGGGATCCATCCTCCTCTCCCCACCTCCCCAGCACTGGAATTTCAGGTGCATGACACCACACTCGGCTTTTACATGGAGAGGCATGCACTTTACTGACTGAACCATCTCTTCAGTGCTGTTTTTTTGTTTGTTTGGTTGGTTTTTGGTTTTTTTTTGCTGTGTTTTGTGGCACATGTGCGCCATGTCAAGGCAAGGTCACAGGAAGACTTTCAGGTGTCAGTCCTCATTGTTGACCTTGCTTGAGGTGAGGTCTTTCACTGCTCTGTGAGTTTCCGGGCAGTTGTCTCTTCTCTTGGATCACAGATGGTAGAACTACTATCTGGCTTGACTAATCGTTCTCACCAATATGGCCTATGTACTGAAAAGCTGTAGGCTCTTTAGTGTTTCTGAGGCAATGCTATTTTATAAGGGCATAACAACAAATTATTAAGAAAAAAAGAGGTTGAATCTTACATTCCATGATAAATTGGAAGTAGCCAGTAGTGATTTTTCTGCTGTGGATTTCTTTAAGTTTGATCAAACTGTACAATGGCATTTAACTTAGAAATTAAAAAGATCTGTTCTCCTACTGTTGAAAAGTCCTTCCTGGGTATATAAGGTATTTTTATGTGGAGATAAGCAGTTATAATAAATAAGTTTGTATGCTAAGCAATAGATGTTTTCATTTTAAGAGTCAATTTTTTAAGAAAAAAATTATTTTGGAAAATGTGATATATTTTAATTAAATTCTGACTGAAAATAAACTATTTCTGGATAACACCCAAGGCTGACAAAGGCCCAGTGAAACTCAGTGTTCTCCTTGATTGCCATTAACATGGTTCAGTACCAAGTCATAAAGACACCCAGACTCCTTAACTCTGTGTCCACCCTTAGGAAATAGCTCATTAAAAACAAACAAAAAAAAAAAGGTACTATGACACTATTACAACAAAACACTGATTCCTCTTCAATGTCTTTTGTTGGGTTTAGTAAGTTGGGGTCAGCAACAAATAGACTGTATACCCATGTAAGACAAGAGAAGCAGAGTTTAAATATCTCGTCCAATATTATTGCAACAATATTTAAAATGTGCAAAGATAATATCTAAAAATATAAGTGTGATTGTTTGACTTGATATTTTTATAACTGGTTAATACTGTGATACCTGTTGATTTTTTTAAGACATAAAATGACCTACTTTTTTATACTCTTGAGATGAATGGTTTTAGACTACCAAATTTATAAGCATGAAGAATTTAGGAGGAGCATTTAAAATGGAAATGTTATTCAAGCTTTATTTACAACAAGTACATGTTTCATTTGCTTTAAGAATTACATGGATTATTTATCCCGACTCTATGAAAGAGAAATCAAAGACTTCTTTGAAGTTGCAAAGATTAAGATGACTGGCACAACTAAAGAAAGCAAGAAGTTCGGTAAGCCTTGCCTGCCTGGCCAGCTCGCCCTTCCTACCACAAATCATTCTACTTAGAAGTCACTCTGAGGCTTCTTAAATAAGGTAGAAGAAAATACCATAGAATTAATTATAAAGGAGGTGTAATCATTTGACCTACAGGTGTTTTAAAGAAAATATATTTGAAAGGAAATGTATTATCTGTAAAGAAGTTTTTAACTGCCAAAATTCCATATATAGATCTGAGAGCAGGTATAATTTCATGTTGAAATTAGGAATATGTAGTCAAGAGAAAGCAATTGGTGAAAAAAATGAAGTGCAGTCTGGTATAGAAAGTCTTAGATAAGAGATGGATATTGAGACTTCAGTTTGATTCCCTAAAAGACATATTTTTCCCATAGTTGGGAGCAAATCGTTGACCTCATTATTTTGTATAGAGAAATGAAAGAGATTCCTGGCTTCTTGCTTCTCTCTAGCTATTTCTGATCAAAGTTTTAGAAGTTGAAGTATCTTCTCCCATGTCAGTGGCTTATAAAAATATCATCACAATCTCCCCTGTGACTATACAATATTCATGTGAAGCAATATACTTGGGGCATTCTACTTTGTATTGCTTACAGATTCTAAGTAGACAAAGCGCTTTGAAAGAGTAGTCAGCGAAGGTACAAAGTTAGGAAGGCAATGTGCCGAGGCCACATCCCGCTCTTGCATGCACCCACCTCTGCAGTTCTCTGATGGAGTTCTGTGCCTATTCTAGTCCAGACCTGGCCTTAAAGGGCTACGTGTGTACCTCGATGTGTCTGCGTAGTGTCCCTTTAGAATAATGAGTTTAGCATTGACTGTTGAAAGGAGCCTGTGCCCTAAGTAACTGCAGGAGGCAGGAGTGACCAGTGAGAGCTTCATTGCCATCTTTTTCCTTAGCAGAAAGGACAAGGCTGTCCTTAGCAGGCCATTCTAATTCACTGTTTAAAAATTAAACATATTTATTAAAATAGTCCAGGAATTTGAAAAAGCTGAAATTGTTCGTGAATATGGTACACTTTGATAGAGATGTGGTCTAGTCTTGGGACAGGAGGCTTTGGAAACAGAAATGCTAACTCATCCTAAAGGTTAATTGTTCTTAAACCGCAGTGTGTTTATATCCTTGTTAACATTCACCGTGGATATGTTATGCCTTTTTTTGAGCAAAGAGCATATTATTAATACAGTTATATGTTTAATGTTTTCATAAGTATACTTGTCACGTTGTTAGTGAACCATTTTATATTGCAAGATCTCTTTTCAGTGTATGAAAACAAGTCAGATCCACATGAAGATCAATGAAATGAGAATAACTTAAATCCTAGTATAGTGGTATCTTAATGATATCATTGCATCTGAACCCTACATTTTTTCTTTTCCTATCCTTAAAGTCTTAAATCATCTTATTAAAATACTTTTAATTTATATAATACAGGTTTGGAAAGTACTTAAAATATAAAACAGTATTATAACAAAATGATGAATAGTCAACATGTACCTATTAATGTAAGGAATAGGAGAGTCATTTGTGACAATCGATAACCTGGAAAATTATACTATCTATCAGTTACTGTTATCAGTTTCAAGAGAGGGAAAATTAAACAATTGTGATTATAGCAGTATGGTTCATCTTTGAAGATCTGACGTGTTAGCTTTTTTAAAGTAAAGTTCCAGTTAAATACGCATGACTTTAGATATTATGAATTAGATACAATGTAAATTTTTCCCAAGATATTTTTCATTGACCCAAATTATGTTTAAATGAATTATAATAATAATTAAAATAGGAATGTAAAAATTTGGAAAGATAACTTTTCAGTGAATTAAAGTTAAGTAATGATAAACCAAATATAAACTTGCTTTTTACCTGCTGGGAGAAATATGGATCACAGATACTCATAGGGATAGTGAAGTTGAGTTCATCTGACAGAAGAAAACTACACAGTCAATGTAATATCAGGAAAGTACCCCTATCCTTTTGAAAATGCTTAATTCTTATCTTTAACATCTTATTTCAAGTATTTCAAAATAGGTTAAAGATGCCGGGACAGCATCTTTTCCTTGTGGTCTTTATGTAGATCTTTGCTGTATTTTTTAATAGGCTTATTTTTATATACTCGGAGGCATAGAGTTGTTGCCCTCAGGATTGATATTTTGATATATTTCCCCCTTTTTATGCTACAAACGTAGTTAATGAGATAACAAAATTATATTTAAATCACTTTTTTTCCTTTTTCAGTTAAGATTCATGTAAAGATAGATGTGTCCTTGAAGTGGCAAGGACATGTATCTGAACCACAGAAAAACAAATGGGCCATTTTAAAAAATATTTGGACCTTTCTTTATGCATTTTCATATTTGTACTCGTTTTTAATATTCTAAAATCTTAAAAATGGTGAGCCAAAGTTATCTTATTAGTGTTTCTCCACTAAATTATGAAATCTTGTTGAGTCCATAACTAGTCGAAGACAGTACTAAATTCAGAGGTGGCTGGAAGAGTAATGAGTTAAATGTCTTCATTATCCAGCTTAAGCAAACACTGCTTCACTCAATGAAAGAAAACCTGCCTTTATTCTGTTGATCTCTTACCAGAGATTATTTTGTATATTTAAGATTTTCCATAAGAATATGCTAGTGATAAAGACTTTAGACTATTTTGAGTTCCAGGTTAAAATTAATAGGCATTAGTAGTGATTATTTGCATACTGAAATAAAGATAGCTACATGAAATAGGCCCTGCTCTGAGCCCCTTCAGGCCATTAGGAGGCACTGTTCACATGGCTTAACTGTCCTGCCTGTGAGCTCTAGTTGCCTCCTTAATATTCAGTCTCCTGTTTCAAGTACTTTAAGAAGATGTAGTTCACTAGTGTGACAAGTTAGGAGTTTATACTTGGGCCAGGGGTGTGGCAGGGACTGTGGCAGCTGAAAATCTCAGCTTTTAAGTTTTTAGGTTATAGTTTTTCTTCAGTTTCGTTTCATTATATGGTGTTTCTTTGCTTTTTATGTTACTTTCTAATTTGCATTTAGAATGTTTCACAACATAAGCTAAATTTGATCTATAAATATAACCTAGTGCAAAGTTTAAAAGAAACGTCCAGTGGCCCTGAGGGAGCTCCTATTCTCTATTACGTCTGCTTCCCTCCTCCTCACTCCTCTGCACACACACCCCTGAGTTCATTTTGTGTCTCTTATTTTAGTATTCATAGGCCAGTTACTAAGTAATTTAAATTGATATTTAGTTTTTATTTTAAATGATCTTTTTAAATTTTTTCTAATATTTTGATTTAATTATGAGAGAGAAAGAGAATGGGTGTACCAGGACCTCTTGCCACTGCAACCCAACTCCAATTACATGCTCCACTTTGTGCATCTGGCTTTGCAAGCAAGCACCTCTAACCATTGGGCAAACTCCCTAAGCCCTCAAATGGTCTTAAAGCCCTACTTAGATTTTTTTTTTACCAGATATAGTATCAAAACCTACAAATTCTATTTATAAATGTAAAAATATCACTATCCTAAAAAGTAAGCCATTTAAAAGTGTGGGGGAGGCAGTTTAAAAATGTAGGTGTTTTTCCCCTGGATACTTGAGTTTAAAAATGTCTATTAAAAGTGGGGGGCATGTGGCTGGGACAAGGGGATGGAAGAGTATATAACCTGTTATATTTTATACAAAATAAAAATTTTAAAAACTTTAAAATAAAAATATATGCAAATTTAAAAAGACTAGTGAACATTTTCCCTCATCATTTTTCAAACGGTAGCTGACCCACTGAACGTGTTTGCACCTCTTGTCACCTGACGCTCATGGTTCTTTGCATGTGTCTTTTAAACTAGCTTTATCTTCCTCTTGTGCATGGTTGTGCGAATTGCAGTTGATTAACTTGTCTCTGTCTTTGATGCTTGCAACCTAATCCATCACAGCCACCCTGCCTCGAAAAGAAAGTGCTGTCAAACAGGAAACAGAGAGTGAGTATGCTCAGGGGACTGGAGGTATTCCCAGTGCATGTTTGTTTCATGTCAAGAAGTCAGTTCTTTGTCTTGAACAAACTTAACACAGAAATATTGATTACACGGAATTGCCAGGTATTGGAGAAAGAACACCACCATGGTGTAGTGGTGTGGTACATCCAAGAAATCAGTGATGTGGAAATCACTAGCGAGGAGTAAAACTGTCAGAAAAACTTCTGTTATCAGATTGTGTTTAGAAAACCCATAAAGATCCTTATAGGAATGGTCATATTTTGCATAATGAAGCCAAAGTGTATCTTGAATTGCCCCTATTACGACCTCATTTGTTCCTTTGTTAGCAAAAAGTCCATGTTAACTGAGAAATATATTCAAGAAGAATATTTTAAAATAGTTTGCTTACTGTTTATATATAATTCTGAATCTAAATGGCACACTTTGTTGTAAAGGTTGAATCTGTTCATTGCTGGGTATATGTGGGCTGTTGTCCTCATGGCTATGATGAATTCTACCTAGATATAAGTAAGTGTCCCTTATTATTAGCCTGGTTAGAGAAGCATTATGTTTGGTATTATTCTTAAATATATCAGATTCTTCAGGGTGTTTTATATCGTATTCTCTGGTTGATTTGCTTATGGAGAGCAGAGTTTCTAGGTGCAGGAACACAGTAGCATAGTCTCGTCTAACTGGCTGGATGAGACAAAATAATCAAACATTGATAGTTTCATGTGTTTCAACTTAATAGACTGATTCAAGGTGGAGGTGAATGTTATTAGAATATAGCCATTTTCTTCAGAAACATTCCAGTCATGTCCACTGTTGCACTAGCGTGGCGCTCAGTGACCTTTATCCATGTGGAAAAGCAACCAGTCATCACCCTCAGCTGACAGCTCTGTCTTTAGGATGCTTCTCTTGGCAGTGTGTCCTGCATTAGGACCCAAAGGGCAATGAGAGAGGTACGGACTCTGCACCCCTGTCCCCTATGGTGGACCAGTGCACTAATGTGAGTCTGGAAGTCCAAGGCAGTAGAAGATACTCCTAATAAAGTCTGGATCCTTCATTGCTAAAGATCACCGTTTGAGAGTCTTGTTACTTCTTAGGTCTTCACGGAAGCTCTGGAAAGCTGACTGGTTCCACTTCTAGTCTGAATAAACTCAGTGTTCAGAGTTCAGGAAATCGCAGGTCCCAGTCATCATCCTTGTTGGATATGGGAAACATGTCGGCCTCTGATCTTGACGTCGCCGACAGGACCAAATTCGACAAGGTAGGAGAAAGCAGGGACTGCTTGTGTTTCTCTCCTTTCTAGCAGCAGATTGACTGCTCAGTGAGCTGGGAACTGGGCTCTCTGGATACTCGAAGACATTCCCATAGCTTATTTTCCAGTTCGGAATAGAATCTGTAAAAAGAATGTATGAATCATCAGTTAAGTAAGATAAAAGCTTTGCTGTCATTTATTTGTCACAAATTGTGAATTGCAACAAGAATGGCATTTAAGTTGTTTGAGTGACTTTTCTGTTCTGTTCTGTGGTCCTGTCCCACCTTGGTAATACTGTACTGTTCTATCAGTCCTGGAGAAGTTTGTCTTTGGGATTCCATTGGGGTTCTGGATTCATGGATGGAGAGGATCGCTATTACAGATGCATGGTCCCTGCAGAAGAGGTAGTTCAATGTGGGCTGCTACTTGGGCATTTGGAGCAGGTCCTTCATTATAAGATCATCTTGATTTTGTCTAGATCTTTGAGCAGGTCCTTAGTGAGCTGGAACCCCTGTGTCTGGCGGAGCAGGATTTCATAAGTAAATTCTTCAAGCTGCAGCAACATCAGAGTCTGCCTGGAGCTATGGTATGTCTCACATTTATGTTGCCTGAAGCATCATTACCCTAAGTACTCTGTGGTCACAGTTTCTGTGTCCAAACAGAAAAGGAAAGGATTTTCAATCAAAGTTTCTTTAAATGTTCTTGTTATTCCACAAAAAGAATAAAAACTGTGATAGTGGGGAGAGTTTGGGCATCTAACATTCCTGAAACATCTTAATCATAAATCTTTAAATTGATAAAGAAGAAAATATCTGGTTTGATTTTGGCAGAGAGCAGTATTCAAAAAGCAGTTTTAAGTTGGGTACAGCGGAGAGGCTAAGACCTGAGAATTGCTGTGAGTTCCAGGCCAGCCTGGGCTACAGAATGTGAGAGCCTGTCTCAAAAAAAAAAAAAAATGATTTTAGTGTCACCAAGGGAAAACATAAGGAGAGATGGTGTTCGGGGAATTACAGAGGCCCAGCTTGCATCTGATCTGCCCGAGGACTTGGTTATAAGCAGCCAGAGACGGTGATCCATCTCGTCTTCCTCTTCTGCCACAGGGATATAATAATGAAACATAATCATGAGATGTGATGACTACTAGGGTGTTTTAAAGAACTTAAAATCTCAAAATGTGACTTTAAATCAATACCATCCCAAAATGTTTGCCTCAGACAACAGACATATAAAAAGAAGTCATGAAATAAATGAAAAGATCATTATCCTTGAAGACGGTGAGAGCTTGTCACTTACCGTAGTAGTGGTACGCACTCAGCTTCTTTAAGAACTCTTGGCAATTTTTTATGTTTTGTTTTTCAAATGTTGAAGTTTTAATAGGATAGTTAATGAGATTTCTTTCAATTTACTTTCCCAACCACCTGACCCTCCCTTCCCTCTGCTATGCTGATCGCACACACACGCACACACACACATGTGTTACTCTGTAATACTTTCTTCCAAAACACCGAAGAACACAAGAACACAAGGTGGGGTTTTTTTGTTTGTTTGTTTTGTTTGCTTGTTTGGTTTTGGTTTTTTGAGGTAGGTTCTCACTCTAGGCTAGGCTGTAGTCTCAGGGTGACCTCAA
The DNA here is from genome assembly GCA_004024765.1 of Zapus hudsonius. NCBI lineage: Eukaryota > Metazoa > Chordata > Mammalia > Rodentia > Dipodidae > Zapus > Zapus hudsonius. The sequence continues at coordinate 29,471 of PVHP010008879.1, forward strand.
ACTCGGCAGTCCTCCTGCCTCTGCTTGCTGGGGCCATGTCTGGCTTTTCATGCACATTGTTAAATACCATATGGAATTATATCACTTTCAGGATTATTTTCCAAAAATGTATTCTCGGCTAGGCATTTTAAGAACAGAGTAGGCATTTGGCATGTAAGCTTGGCAACCTGTTGGTCTTTTATTATATCAAGTACTTGAGTAATTTTTGCAGAATGAAGCAGAGGATCTGGATGGAGGAATGCTGTCACGACAACATGCTTCTGGCCCTGGACTGCCTGTTTCATCTGAGTATGTGTTTATCACTTTCTGTTGTTTGTGGAAAATCAACATGAAAGCATTACAGTAGCCTGCCAGCACCCAGCAGAGATGCTTGTGCCAGTCACATGAGCAACAACATTTGGCTGGTCCTGTGGGGGCTCTGGGTAGCCTGCTAGCGTCAGTCGAGACATATGTGCCCATTGTCTTCCAAGGAAGAGTTTTCTTGATCCTGTTGGGGGCACTATTCAGCTCTTCTCTCTGGAGATCACAGATTCAGTCAACTCTGGTGTTTGTGCAGGAGGCAGCCTTTGAATTGTAGTGCTTTCGTAGAAAGCACTATTCCCAACCCAGACATAAAAATGACACAAAGCTAATTTGAGTGATAAAACTTATCTCCACTAAAATATTTTTATATTGAAAATCGTTGTAAAATAGTCCATCATACTTTGATATTTTTAATTGACATACAGAATTTTTGCTTTTTTAAAATTTAGTTGATACTCTGGTTTCTCTTCAGATTGTATAAATCTTTCGCCTTAAAATTTAGTTGACTAAACTTCATGAGTTCACCTGAAGGTTATAGTAACTGTATATTTATTTGCTTTCTGAATAGGAAAGATATGATTCGCCAAATGATGACTAAAATATTTCGCTGCATTGAGCCTGAACTGAACAACTTAATTGCACTAGGAGACAAAATTGATAGCTTTAACTCCCTTTACATGCTAGTCAAAATGAGCCATCACGTGTGGACCGCACAGAATGTGGACCCTGCATCTTTCCTGAGCACCACACTGGGAAACGTTTTAGTGACTGTCAAAAGGAACTTTGACAAATGCATTGTAAGTTATTTTAAGAAATAACTCAAGAATTATAATCATCACACATAATAGTTAATTTATGTGATTCAAGTGCCCTCCTGCTTCCTACTAAGGTCAGTGTTCATAGGGAAGTGACATCAGCATAGGAGGTGAAGGGTGCTCCGGGACTTGGCCAGCTCTGCAGTGGGGGGCGCAGGGACAGCAGCTGCCTACTAGACCTACTGATCAGTGACACCGATATAATGAAACCATTGAAAGTCACTTGCATTTGTTGTTCTTGTCATTTATCTTAAAATCAGCCTGGATGCCCCACTTCCAGCATATGCATTTAGTTTCACGTGCTTCCTAAGTTGCTTCCTGTCTCTTCCCCCCTGCTTTCCGCCTAACTGTAGAGTAACCAGATAAGGCAAATGGAAGAAGTCAAGATCTCAAAGAAGAGTAAAGTTGGAATTCTTCCTTTTGTTGCTGAATTTGAAGAATTTGCTGGGCTTGCAGAATCCATCTTTAAAAACGCTGAGCGCCGTGGAGATCTGGACAAAGCATACACCAAGCTCATTAGAGGAGTGTTTGTCAATGGTAAGCTGAGGGCTTCTCTGCTTTCATTCTCTCTGGTAACTTGGAAGATATGTCTGTCATCTACAATCTTTAGATTTCCTGAAATTTCAGATTTCTTGGGTCTAAAATCTAAGCACACATGGATGGCTTCATTGGTACTCACTCTGTCTCAGGCCCATGATGGCTTGTTGCTATGGAAATGGAAAGGCAGTTTCAAATCTAGAAAACAACCTCCAGGGCTTGTTTGCATTTAACACAAGGGAGGCTGGTGCTATAACATGAAAATGCACTGCCAGCTCGTGTCAGAGCCCACAGTTAAGTTAGGATATGTCTTTTAATTTGAAGTTAGTTATCTGGTTATTTATACTCAAGAATTTTAAAAGCAAACATTTAATAGGAAGTGGAATCATCTCATCAGTTGCATGTAACTTTTCCATGGAAGCAAACCCAGGGAAAAGATGGATGAATGGCATGATTGGGTGTTTGGTTGATTTAAAGTTCAAAGTATTGATTCTAAAATAAAATGTTTATATATGTCTCCCAAAATTAGAAAGTAAGTTTTAAAAATCAAGAAGAAAAAGATTATTCATAATTTTATTGTACATAAATGACATTTAACTTTTATTCTTCCAAACTTTCCTCTTGTTTGTGTGTGTGTGTGTGTGTGTGTGTGTGTGTGTGTGTGTGTTCGTATGTGTGGGAGTTCACTTCCATGCGCATGTAGCGGTGTTGGGTGTCTTTCTTACCTGCTCTCTACCTTGGGTCTTGAGCTGAGCTTGTAGCTCACCCTCCAGCTAGAAAGCTCCCCAGTGAGCCCAGCTTCCCTGGCTCCAGCTTCTGATGCTGCGATTACAGGCGTGCACCACCACAGTGGCAGATCTGACTCGGGTCCTCATGTACGCATGTTTACCCAGTGAGCTATCTTAGCTCCTGTTCTTCTAGAATTTTCAAGGTCTCTCTCCAGCTCTCATATATATAGACACATATTGCGTGTGTTCTTTAATCTAAAATTTGCATTATACTTTACACATGCTATTTGGAAGATGCCTAACTCAATAACCTCATTGTCTTTCCTTGACAGTTAATATAGATAACCATAATCATTTTAATGATAGCATAGTCTTCCATATATCATTATTTACTTACCAAGTCTTCTATTAATATGTATTGGTTTGTTTCTAGTTATATATTATTATATATTTGTCAAATAATTTCCTTAGGAAACTTTTCTAGAAATGGACTTACTAGGTCACAAGTTTTATGTACTTCTCAAGTTCATACCTGTTTTGAACTGTGAGCGTTTGGTAAGAGTTTCCGTTACTGGGTGCTGGTTAGTAATATATAGCTAGACTGTCCTTTCCTTCCTTCCCACCCCAGTCAGCTCTGTGTGAGTTGTACTTCATGATTGGGTTATAGTGTCCAACTATAGAAGAGTTTCAAATTTGATGTCACCTGGTTCCATTTTTCTCTTCTACTTGTGCACCATTCTTTAAAGTCATGCTGCCAGGCTGGGGAGGTGGCCCAAGAGCACTTGCCACACAAGCGGAGGGCCTGAGAGGGCTTCATTTCAACTCCTCAGGTCCATAGAAACAGCTGGGCATAGCCTCTCACGCCTGTGGCTCACTGGCACATGCATATACCACACCATACCTCCCATACTACATGCACACATATGCAAGAAATGTCATGTTACCAAAAATTATGATTTTTTTTAAACTGGATGTACTTTCTGTGACACTTATGATTATATTATTTACTTATTTATATTTTGCATGTATATACATGCAAAAAAGTCATTATCAAAAATCAAATTCTTTAAATAGATGTATTTTCTTTGATACTTATGTTTATACTATTTGCTTTTTATAATTTAAGTACTTGAGCAGTTTAAAATTTCACCAAAAGATGTGAAATGGAATATAGATTTAATGTATTTGAGGCACTAGCAGGTAGTCCTAACCACAATTATTGAATAATTCAATATTTCACCACTCATTTGAAAAGTTGCCTTTACTACATACTGAATTTCTTACTTGCATGGAATTGTTTAGGATAACATACCGTGTTCAGGTGGCTGGGAAGAGTGCAATAACAGTAAATTTCATTTAATCCAGAACTGTGTTTAATTCCTAAGCTTCCAATTGAAAAACAATCAAATAACTGTTTATAACAAAATACAGTTATAACAGAGGTTTTTTTTTTTTTCTGTTTTGATTTTAGTGGAAAAAGTAGCAAATGAAAGCCAGAAGACCCCCCGGGATGTCGTTATGATGGAAAACTTTCACCATATTTTTGCAACTCTTTCTCGTTTGAAAATCTCATGTCTAGAAGCTGAGAAAAAAGAAGCCAAACAAAAATACACAGATCACCTTCAGTCTTACGTCATCTACTCTTTAGGACAACCTCTTGAAAAACTAAACGTCAGTATGTTTTCATTCAGTCAGTTTACGTGGGGAAAACACGCATTTATCTTATGTTCTGGTGTGCTGACCCAGTAGACAAGAAAGGAAGAGTCTGTTACTGAAGCTTCCAGTGTGCCCGGCACTGCTAGATGCTCTACATATACCATTTGTAGTTCTTATGAACAATGTGTGCCCTGGTGTGGTGGGCACTCCCAGCAACATGGGTGCCAGGTTTAATCTCCAGCACCAAAATAAATGTTATAAACATAATATTAACTGGAAAATGCAACATGTGAAATTATATTCAATTTGTATGCTCACATCCAAAGATTAGTAAAACCTAAACTGTGAACAGTAGTTGTCACTGAATGGTATAATAGATGATCGTTGTTTTCTCTGAGTGGTTTTTATTCAGTGAATATGAACTTGCATTATCTGATAATCATGACTTGTTTTCATTTCCTTAAAGCACTTCTTCGAAGGCGTTGAAGCTCGAGTGGCCCAAGGCATAAGAGAGGAGGAGGTGAGCTACCAGCTTGCCTTCAACAAGCAAGAGCTTCGCAAAGTAATTAAAGAATATCCAGGCAAGGAAGTGAAGAAAGGTCTAGATAACTTGTACAAGAAGGTGGACAAGCATCTATGTGAAGAGGAGAACTTGCTTCAGGTAGGCTTACTCTTTCCACTGCCCTGGCTTTTCTCCAAAGAACCCCCACAATGCTGCTGGTTTTCTAATTAGTGCAGAGGTGTGTGTGTGCCTGCTGGAGACCCTAGCACTGGGAGGCTGAGGCAGGAGGCTTGGGAGTTCAAGGTCGTCCTTGATACAATAGTGCGCTCAAGGCCAGCCTGGGATATCCGACACCCCCCTCAAAAAAAAATAATTTTTTTAAGTTCCATAGAGTACAGGCGAGGTTAATTGTGAAAAAGAACATAGTAGTATTTATGTAATAATTGTCATTCACGCCCTTTTTCTGTTTTAGTACAGTGAGATAGTATTTCTCTTTTATTCAGTTAAGGTTTGATGTTGCTTGACTTTAGTTTTGAGAGATAAATGACATTTGTTGAGTACAGTAGACGTGGTTCCAGATGGAAGGTTGTTGTGTACAGTGGCGTGGTTCTAGGTGTGAGATTGGATTAGAAATAGATCTATAGTCTGGATGCAGACTGAACTGCCTGATTCGGGGCACGTTACTTAACCTCTACTCATGAAAAGTGCCATTACTGTCACTGCCGTTTTACAGATGAGAAAAATCAAGGTTTTAAAGAGGTGGAGACCAAGCTCTCTCAGCTAGTGGGCGGAGGAACCAGATTCAAACCCCAGAATAAATTAGGTTCCTTTTCGGGGGAGCCTGTGTGTGCACACTCATGCTGATAGGCACATGTGTAGGAAATAGACAGGTGTCCTTTACAGCTCTCCGCGTCATCTGAGGCAGTGTCTCATTACAGCCAGAGCTCAGCCAGGCTTGCTAGCCAGCGTGCCCCACGGATTCTCTTGTTCCACCCAAGCACTGCTTGGGATTACTGTGGCCTCCACGCCCATGCAGAATTTGTACGGCTGCTGCTTTTCTGAACTCCAATACTTATGCTCACACAGTAAGAGATTTCTCAACCTGAGTCAGGATTCTTCATAAACCATGCTAAAAGGCCCAGAAATCAATTCCAGGAATTCTGATTTTTAATGCTGTAGAATGTCTTATAAGAGAAACTGCAGTTTTGGTAATTCTGAAAGTCAGATAATATCTAAAAAGTTGGGGCTGCAACATGAGGTAGAAGCAAGAACGAGGTAAGTGAAGGGAAAGTGTAATACTATTTGGAGAATAGTAATTAATCTTAAATTGACCAAAATTTAGGCCTTAAGATGTTCACAAGCAAAGCCCTGAAATTCCCTCAGTTGTCAAATGGGGATGATCATCATCTCTACTCTCATCGAGTCCTTGTGAGAGAAGTATGTTGTACTGTGTTGATATAATTAAGCTTTAATTATAAGCTCTTGTGTAATGTATATATAGTATTGTCTAAATGCAAGTCTCTCCTGCTAGATTGTAAATCACTCAGTTGTGGGTAGTAGGCCTGGCTCCTCATGGCATCCTCCAGGTATAGTAGTAGACCTGGCTCCTCATGGTGTCCTCCAGGTATAGTAGACCTGGCTCGTCATGACATCCTCCAGGTGTAGTAGTAGTAGACCTGGCTCAAGTTTTGCATCATCGGTTTTATACATATATATATAAAACCTTTACCTTCATCTGAAACGTATTATTCACTGGTGTTAGTTCTACACATAGTTGTGCACAGTTGTATCTGTTGTGGAAGTTGGAGTATATGTAATAATATGCAAAACATAATGATAATGAGTGCTCACATCAGGCACTATCTTAAGCACTGTGTTTATTCATCATTTAACCCTCATGAGAACATTAGAAAAAAGTGTCCTTATCAATAGAAGTTTTATAAATGAGGATCTTGATGCATAGAGCAGTGATGTCCTACGCTCCATAACTTGGGGTCACAGAGCAGTGATGTCATATGCATGAGGTCACAGACCTTTTAAGTTGAGGCCTTGGGATGCTGGCTCTAGAATGTATGTTCTTAATTGCTATATTGTGCCAAATTCTTAGAATGTCTTTTTATTCTTTTTTTTTTTTTTTGGTTTTTCAAGGTAGGGTCTCACTCTAGCCCACGTTGACCTGGAATTCACTATGTAGTCTCAGGGTGGCCTTGAACTCACGGCGAACCTCCTATGTCTCCCGAGTGCTGGGACTAAAGGCATGCGCCACCACACCTGGCTTCTTTTCATTCTTTCTCCATAGTTGACCCTGAACTGTTTCCATTCACAGTTTAATGGCTCTTGTTTGTAACAGGTGGTGTGGCACTCTATGCAGGATGAATTTATTCGCCAGTACAAGCACTTTGAAGGCCTGATCGCTCGCTGCTACCCTGGATCTGGTGTCACGATGGAATTCACTATTCAGGACATTCTGGACTACTGTTCCAGCATTGCACAGTCCCACTGAGCCTCAGAAAGAAGGAAAGAGAATGAGCCGAGCCCTGTCAGTACCTGAGACACTACAAGGGACTGGTGAGGTGACTCAGCAGTCAAAGGTTCTTGCAACGCTTGATGGTCCCAGCCACCCATGGAAAGTGGAATGGACATTTGTTTGCAGCAGCAAAACACTGGTGTGTCCACACACACACTCGTCAAATAAAGAAATGAAATTCAAGTGCTCTGAGAATCCAGACACACTTTGTTATTATGAAATAACAGATGAATGGAAAATATTATAGTACAAATATTTAAGTGCAAAAATACCAGCCTGTGTAGCAATTTTATTTGCTCTATAGGCTACATACTAAAAGTATTCATCTCATTATGAAATGCTTTTAGCACTTTTTCAGCAACTGCCTGTGCTGGAGAGACTACTGTGTGTGTAATGCGCTGGGAGCTCCTGCACAGCCTGTGCTGGAGAAACTACCCTGTGTGTAATGCACTAGAAGCTCCTGCCAGCCAGTGCTGGAGACAGACTACCTTGTGTAATGCACTGGGAGCTCCTGCGCAGCCTGTGCTGGAGCGACTACCCCGTGTGTAATGCACTGAGAGCTCCTGCCCAGCCTGTGCTGGAGAGAGACTACCCCGTGTGTAATGCACTGAGAGCTCCTGCCCAGCCTGTGCTGGAGAGAGACTACCCCATGTGTAATGCACTGGGAGCTCCTGCCCAGCCTGTGCTGGAGAGAGACTACCCTGTGTGTAATGCACTGAGAGCTCCTGCCCAGCCTGTGCTGGAGAGAGACTACCCCATGTGTAATGCACTGGGAGCTCCTGCCCAGCCTGTGCTGGAGAGAGACTACCCTGTGTGTAATGCACTGGGAATTTTGCAGCCTTCACTCCTGGTTATGAATCACATCATTAAATACTGTACAGAATATTGTCCTACTGCCTGACAAGCATTTGTGAATGAGGGAGTTCATGTGATGATCTGTTTTAAGCTTAGACTTTTAAGGATTATGTGGCTCTGTGTAATTAATAAATTTTTTTCAAAAAAGTTGATATTTAATAGCACTACTGAAGCTTTTATGATTGGCTGTCTATAGAAGCAGATTCTTACAAATCTTACCAAAATTGTGACTCAGGGCTGAGGATATGGCTCGGTCATTAAAGTGCTTGCTTGCAAAGCCTTACGGCCTGGATTCTATTTCCCAGTACTAGGTCAGATATACAAAGTGGCACATGCGTCTGGAGTTCATTTGCAGCAGCAAGAGACCCTGATATATCCATATTCTCTCTCTCTCTCACTCTCACGCACACACACACACACACAAATTTTAAAAATAAAAAATATTGGACATATATGACTAAAACTTGGGGGCCAAAGGAAATGGTGATTTGATGACGAACAAGTAACAGAAGTGATGCACCAGCCTCTCCAGGTGCTGGGCTTGTTCTCTGACAGAAGGAATGATAAAGAAGCATATGACCAGTGTCAGATCGCTCCACTAACAGAACTTAACAGGTGGATTTAAGGGAAAGGCAGGATGAGAGCACTCCTGCAACCAGCTGAGCTTTTCCAGAGCTCAAGGATCATTTGCTAGATGGGCTTGGGAGAGAACAACTGAACCTTCAAGCAGACTCATGAGAGGATGTTTGCAAATGAAGTCCCAAGAAAGTAAAGATAGCTGAAGACAGTGGTGCCAAGAAGTAAGATAGTCTGTCTCCTTCAGCAGGCTTCTCAAATTCCAAAGGACTCCTTGAAATGCAGATTCGAACTCAGTAGGTTTAGGGGTGGCCCAGGACTGAAGTTCTAACCAGCTCCAAGCAGTTTCACTGTGGCTAAGATGTACCCCATAGTCGGGCTGAAGCTTCGCCTAGAGTCACATCCATACCTCTGAGCATGTCATGACTGTCTGCTGGTTCTCCCTTGGGTGACACTTGGCGTTTCTCCATGTAGCTTAAACGGGGTTCTTAGGTAAGTTTGGCTACATTGTGATAATAGTGCTCACATATCTAAATTCCCAAGTGAACGTATTTCCAAGTGCACATAAGGAAAATCCCTATTTTCACTCAGAGGAGTCCAAAGTCCGGGTAGATGGAAAAGGAAACGGGGGGGGGGGGGGGGTGGTATTGTGGGAATTTAGGAAAGAGACCCCACACAGTGTTGCCATGCCCCTTAACCCCTCCCTGCAGGATGGGAGAGGAAAATAAGGGATCATGGGTCTTGTTTTTCTTAGAAGCATGTATATAGTTTGTGTTTTTTTCCTGGTGATCTCATGAGTGATTCTGTGGCCCAATACCCTAACAGCAGTTAGGGTTACTTCTTCAGAAGGGGGATCATGACAGGTTAGGGTGACTGGGACCCAAAGATAACTTTCATGCCTAACCCCCTCCCCTTGAGTGGGAAGTGTCTCTAGGGTTCAAATCTAATCTTGAAACTGATTTCCCTCTTCTGGCCAGTTACTATTAAGGAGATCATACCGTATGTGCTCTGTTCTGACTGCTTTCACTTAATGTGATATTTCCAAGCTCCATCCACATGGTAGCATGCACCAGAATTTGATTTCGTTTGTTGCCAAATCATATTCTATCTTAGGCACATATAACATTTTTTAGTTTATTTTCAAGCAGAGAGAAGAAAAGGAAGAAAGCAAGAAAGAAAGGAAGAAAGAGAAAAAAGAAAGAGAAAGGCCATGCCAGGGCCTCGAACTGCTTGCATGCATCACTGTGCACCTGGCTTTACATGGGTACTGGGGAATTGAACCTAGGCCATTATGCTTTGTAGGCAAGCACCTTAACCACTGAGCCATCTCTCCAGCCCCAAATACTACATTTCATTTCTGCATTCATTAATTGGTAGATATTTGGATGGTTTTAACCTTTAGTTACTGTGAATTATGATGTTCTGAATAGATATCTTCGGTGGATATCCAGGAATGGAATTGCTACGTCATGTTTATGACTATCTTCGACCATCCCTACCTATCGTGTGTGTGAGGGGGGGACACTAGCATCTCTTTCCACTGCAGACAAAACCTAGATGTGTGCGCCACTTTTTGCATCAGGCTTTACGTGGGTGCTGAGGATTTGAACCCAGGCTGGCAGACTTTGCAAGCAAGTTCCTTTAACTGCTGAGCCAGCCCCCTTAACAAAGTAACTGTCAAACTGTTTTCCAATGCGGCTGCACTGTTTTGCACTCCCACCAGAAATACTGAAAAGTTCCAACCTCTCCACACCCTTGCCAGCACCTGTTACCATGGGTTTTGGATTCTGGTCATCTCAGCAAGAATGAAATAGTTCTTTATGGTTGATCCATCTGATATTTCTATTTCATCTGTTCCCTACGTGGGCAATGATTCATTCCAGCTTTTGTTCATTTATTGGCCATTTGTATAACTTCTCTAGAGAAGGGTGAAATCTGTATGTGCACATACATGCGTGTGCACACATGCACACTAACCGTGATATCTTAGGCCTTGAAAATACTATGTAAATACTCATCCACTGATCTATACCTCCAGCCCCAGGGTTTAAGTTTTATTTTAATGTTTTTATTTCTTTTAGAAACAGTGAGCATGGCACGTCAGGGCCTTCTGTCACTGCAAATAAATTTCAGACATGGTGCCACTTTGTGCATCTGGCTTTACATGGGTACTGGGGACTTGAACCTCGGGCCAGCAGTTAGCTAAAAAGTAACTCTTAACTGCTGAGCCATCTCACCAGATGATGAAGGGTATATCTTCTCTAGTTACAAGCAGATCATGTTACCAGCTCTGAAGACATTGTCAACTCCAACAGATCACAACAGGCTATCCCACTGTAGCCTGGCACATTAGGTGGCTGAGACCAGATTGCCTATACTTTAGAGCACATCAAACATAAACCGGCCATGACAGCTTTGGGCATCACCACTAGAGGACCAGAGAAGTTCCATGAAAACAGAAAAGCCTTGATGGAATGCCTCGCCAGCATCCAGACTCCATATGCAAGGATTCATTCAGTAAAAGGCGCTTCCATAGGACACGTTGATGAGGAAACTAAGGTCTCGTGGTTTCGTCTTCGTTAGGTTTAAATCAGACATAATCCTACCAAGAAAAAAAACCTAAAAAAATACTTGATCATTTTATCAAGTTCATTTAATATTAATATTTTTCTTGAAAATATTTAAGACATTTTGTATCATTAGATAATTGCATGAACTCACTCATTATTCAATTATTTATCATTTAGTTGATGCCCTATAGGATGAGACAGTTACTTGCCTCAAAAAAAACCCCCAAAAAACAGTAAGTTCTCTGTGGAATGGAGGAGATACCAGAATGCTCCTAGCTATCCTTTTTTTTTTAGAGAAAAAAGTAAAATGAGGACCTGGACAGGGAGGGGTTAGGAATTAAATGGAGAGCTTTACTCTGTAATCTTGACCTTGTATAGTCTGAGTGTCTCAATAAGCAAACACTAGTTGATAATTTGGAAGTATGGTAAAGCATGCATGTTACTGAGATTAGTTAGTATCTTAGAAATTAGTAATACAATATTTCCTCTCTCAACTTTCCTTTCTTTTACACATACATTTTCCAATGGTCCCAAGACATGAGCTTGTCTCAGAAGGTTACTATAATAGAACAATAATAAATAAAAATTTAAAAAAGAAATAGTCGACCCAACCCAAAACTTATTAGTGAGATGAGAAAAGAGAGCTGACTGCTTAGCAGGAGAAAACCATCTCTTTCACATCTGCTGGGGCCAGGAAATATTACAGAGGAAGTGGCAGATTAAATATGAGTGCAGGTCACTGAGACATCAAGCTGGAACTGAGCTGGAAGCCTCCTCTGTTTTCTTGCCGTCAGGATGCTGGAAAGAGCTCTGAGCCTGTTGTGGGAGGGACATCATTAAGGGTCTAACAGAGTGGACCCTTTGAGCTCTACAGCTAGCCAGGCAAAACGTACCAACGGGTACAATGGTGGCATGTCTGTTATGGGGGAAACCAACTGCTGTAGATTAGACTTGAGACCCACAGGAGGGAATTCCTGCCCGATACTGAAATCCTAATCAAAAGCCTATGGCTAGGGTGGTCCTAAGCAGTAGGGTGGAAACCATTATTGTCTGCCTAAATGCATATATTATGCCCTCTACATACTTAGTTTATACCCATATTGAGGCAGAATAAATCAATTAGTAAGTAGAGATCATTGTTAAAATGTTGATCGGTGCCTCCACCCTCTTCTCCTTGTCCCATGGACTGGAAGGTCCCAGAAACGGCAGGGGGGTGCTTCTCAGCCCCCAGCACGGTTAGAAGGAGCAATGGAAAGCAGATGGTCACCTGGCAATGGTGTTCATAACCCGACTACACAATAGCCAGGTATTTGGCAGTTTGGAAATATTTTTTGAAAATGTTTACAACTTCCCAGAGTGCTCCATCACCTCCCCTACCCTGTCCACCTCCTTGGAAATGCTAACTGCCTCCTCTGCTATTGGAAAGCCACCCTCATGGCTACAGAGGGTATAAAATGAAAGTTACATCCCAGCTGGAGCCCGAGCCTTTTGATTGATCTCTGCTCTTTGGCCCCCAGGAATAAACTCATCTTTTCCACTCTCATTGGTGCTGGAGTCATTATTCCAGAAACATTCCTGTGAAAATGGAAATGACCCCCAGGGAGACTGCTCTGAAAGGAAAGGCTTTAATAGGAGGAAAGGGACCCCAAGCTCCAGGCTATCTCACAAGTGGGAAAAAAGCACAAGGCAAGGTCAGATCAGGGATTTAAGGGGAATGCCCAGGTTGGGGGAGGGCCCAGGTCATGTAGCCTCAGCATCAGGAAGGACCGTCCCTCCAGCCAGACAGAGACACAGCAGGTGGGGCTTTATGTCCTGTTTAGGAGACAAGCTTTGGTTTCAGTGTTGAAGCTTCTCTTGAGGCTGGCTGGAGGAGGGGAACCAAGGTGTTGCCTGAATTCCGACCTAACAATTCCCACTACAATATGGTAGCTGCTCTCACCTTTGCTTAGAGTAACCTCTCTTTTCAGATGGCAGTGACCACTGGGTACCTCAGAACTACCAAAGTGCTCAGAAGTGACAGTGGGGTGTTCAGCACTAAGTGATGCCTCTCTGCCACACCTTCCAAGGCTCAGAAATCGTTGTGGAAGAGGTGGTGGAAAGAATGTAAGAGCCACACGGTGGGAGAGATTGTTCCCCCACACCCAGAGACTGGCTGGTACATTCAGGACCCTATAGTGAGCACCCATAACCCCACTGAGAAAGGCCTCAGTGGTTTGAGGGGTGAGAGGAGAAGGAACATAAGGGTTTATTTAACCCAATGGTAATATGACCAATATGCAAAATGGTCATATAGTAAAGTTCTCATTAATAACAATAAAAGAAGAAAGTCTCCCCAGGAAAAGTCATGCGAGACAAGGCCTTCCCTGCCCTTCCTAAGGAAGACATGGACAGCAGGGAGACAGGTTTCTCTCCCTTCTCAGGAGGGGGAGCAGAACACTGCTCCTTTCGTAGGTAAGCACTGACATTTGCAATCTGGGAGCAGAACTGAGTCCAAGTGGACAAGGTGACATTTGTATCTCCCCATACCACCCCTGAGGGGTTGGGGCAAGTGGCCTATAGTTACTCTTTTAAGTTTAACTTGGATATCAGCTTCAGAAGCCTCAATTTTACATCCAGGATAATATATATAGATGGAGCTATGAGAAGCCCATAAGCCGTAGAAAGAGGATGTACACATTTCTCTGGAGGATGGAGACACAGCTTCGTTTTAACAAGGCTAATGCGAGACTAGCCAGTTGGTATGCATGGAGTGAGCTGTGCGGATAAATCGAGGCACAGAACCCTGTTCCTGCACTCGGCCCCAATCCCAAGCACTCATTGCCAAGATGCAAAGAAAACCGAAATTGGAGTGTGCACTCCAGAGGTGTAAGCAATGTATTTGGAGACCATACCATGCGGACCAAAGTTGCATCCCTTGCTGCATCTCTAATCATGCATGCATCCCTTGATGAATTCCTAGGATAATGGTCGTACTGAGAGAGGAACCTTCCATGGCGGAGCCTCCTTGGAGGAAGAAGCGGCCTCTGGTGGGGAGGATTCTCAGGGGCTCTCCGTGCCCGGGCTCTTCCCTCTCCCGCAGGGGGCGCCGCGTCCCCGCGCCGACGGAACGTTGCGCTTCCGGGCCCCGGAGGCCGAGCGCCGCCATCGCCCAGGACGCGCGCACTGCGCACCGCCCGTCCGCCGATCCCGTTACCCGGGCAACCGCGGCACTTGCTCGGAGGGGGGCCCGGATCATCTCTCCGCGCCATTTTCAAAACCTTGCCGGAGCGCCGGAGCGGGTGTCCTGAGCGGAAGGAGCCCGGGAAGGATGCGGCGGCCGGCGGGAGCCGCGGGTGAGGCGCGGGGCCGAGGAGCAGCGGCGGGCCCCGCGGGGAGGGAGGCCGCGCGGCCCCGGGAGGAAGTGGGGCCTGAGGGGACCCGGCCCACCGCCCCTCGCCCACGGTGGGCTGATTCCCCGAGAACCCGGTCGTGGTGAGAACGGCGCCGCGAAACCTTCTCCGCATTGCCGGGGACCCGGGAGTCCCGACGGCCCGGGTGGGGGCGGGGCTTCGTGCGGCCCTGGAGGGGGCGGGGCTTCGGCGGCCCTGGGGCGGGGCTTCGTGCAGCCAGGACGGCTCGCTTCCGGGTGAAATAGACACTAGGATGCTCCAGCCTCGGTCAAGGCTGGTCCATCCAGCCGCGCGCGGGAGGAGGGTGGGCGAGGAGACCGCCATCGTACACGCATCTCGTGCCCTGCCCGTTTGTTGACGTGTATTTATTCTTGCGTTGTTGTTGTTGTTGTTGTTTGTTGTTGCCACACCCTCCTTTAAAAAGCATGACTAGGCATGATTTGCGGGACTCGGGAAAGGCTTGCACGGTGCTCGCCCTGCTAGTCTAGGTTCTCTGGGGCTCCTGGTGTTTTAAAACCACCTGCCTCTCAAGGCCCGCTCGTGGGGAAGCCTCTTAGGGAATTAGCTAGTGAGGCCCAGAGAAGGACTTGTAGGAAGGAGTCATTTAGACGTGATCGGGTGAGGAGAGCTGCCCAGGACTTGGTGGCCCTGTGGTCTGAGAGAATGACAGCTTTTCTTTACGCATAAATAGGGATGATGCCATTGGGCCTTTAGCCCATACAGGGTCATGCACATATATTTTACCAGTTGTGAGAAACTGTCTTTATTTGCTTTAGAAATGTGAATATTGGGGTTGGAGAAATGGCTCAGCCATTAAGGTGCTTGCCTGCAAAGCTTAGAACCTGGGTTCTATTCTCTATATGCATAAAGTGGCACGTGTGTGGGGGGTTTGCAGTGGCTAGAGGCCCTGGCATGTCCATATTCTCCCTCTCTTTTCTCTCTGCTTGCAAATAATTATTTTTTTAAAGTGAGTACTATGACCACATTTAGTTGGCAAAGGATAGAAAAGAGCAGTGTTTCTAAATCAATGATTTTTGCATAACCATTCTAAGGCAGATCGGTAAAGAAGACGCTCATAAATGTTTACAAAGGCAAGTACTGGGGTAGGGGACATAGCTCAGTGACTGAGTGTTCGCCTCTGATGCCTCAGGCTCTGGGTTCAAATCCCAGCACTGCAATCAGACAAAAAAAAAAAGTCAGGTGTAAAAATGTGTACAGAGGTACCTATATGTCTGTATTTTTATAAAAGTTGGAGTAAAACTGGATGTGATGGTGCATGCCTGTAATCCTTGCATTGGGGGAGGCAGAGACAGGAGGACCAACCACCACAAGTTCAAGGCCAGCCTGGTCTACAGAGTCAATTCCAGGCCAGCAGGCTATATAGAGAGACTCAGTCTCAACAACAGCAAAACAGCTGGAAAAAAAAATGCAGTGAAATTTACACGATGAACTGCACAGATCTTAAGGGTACATTCACATGTGTGAATTAGGACAACCTAGGGTGTCATTCTTCCTCTGCTGTCTACCTTTCACCATCACCTTCCACACCTTTTGTTTTTCTGTTAGGGTCTCGCTGCCTTTCACTTGCTGGTTTGAGTAGACATGGTTGGCTGGTCAGCAACCTCAGTGGAGCCTTCTCTACTTCCCCAGTGCTGGGATTGCAAGCGCCTGCCACTGCACTTGGATTTTTGCCCTTGGGTTCTAGGGGTTATCCGAGGTCCTTTTATGACTGACTTTCCTGACTGAGCCATCTCCCCTGCCCCTAAATATACATTGGAAGCTTTCCATAAATGCCCACACCCACTTATCCCCCACTTTAATGTTTTCGTAGAAAGCTCCCTCTCCCCTTCTCCCCTTTCTCTCTCTTTCCATAGGGTCTCATGTACCCCAAGCTGGCCCTGAACTCATGTAGCTGAGGATGACCTTGAACTTGTGATTCTCTGTCTCTACCTCCTGAATGCTGGAATTACAGATTTGAGCCACGAGTTTATGTGGTGTGGTGCTGAGTTAATTAAGCCCAGGGCTTCATGCATGCTGAGCTCCCACTGAGCTCCGTCGTTTACTCTCCCTGTTCGAGAGCTGCATGTAGATGGAATCATACGGTATGTGTGTCTGCACTGGGGAGGTTCATGCTTCATGCGTGTTGTTAGAATGTGTCAGCACTTTCTTCAGTGCTCTTCTGACAGCTTGTGCCTTTAGCTGCTGAAGAGTTTTGGTTTGGGGCTGTTGGGATGAAGCTCGCACAGACACTGCTGTGGTCTTGTTCTGGATGTCTGGTTCATTTTCTCCCGTAAATACCGAGGAACCGATTGCAGGTCTAGAGGCTAGACTTCTGTTTAACTACGAGAAACCGCAGGCTTCCTCCCAGGTGACTTTACCCTGCCGTCAGCCATGAGGGGCAGGGAGGATTCTGTCTGCTCCAAACCTTGAGCATCGTAGGTCCTTTCCATGCTCACCATCCTGGGATGGGCAAAACTGCACCTCATTTTGTTTTTATTTGAATTTCCTGGTGACTTGCGTTAAGTACATTTTCTTAATGGAGATATCTTTAGTAAGATGCTTATTGAAGTTTTTCACACAACTAAAATTTAATTTTAGTGCCCTTTTTTGGTGAAGGGGGACTGAGGCAGATGTGGGTATGTAGCCTGGCTGGCCTGGAACTTGCTGTGCAGACTAGAATGACTTCAGACTTCCGTCTCCCACTGTGTGCCAAGGCCTTCACACCAGGCCTAGCCGAAGTTTTCTTCGAGAGCTAGTTTATTATTGAGGTTTAAGAATTCACTTTATATTCCATGTATAAATCCTTTCTCAGATGTTCTAAAGATCTATAGCATTTTTCAGTTGGCCTTTATGTTTTTTTGTTTTTCTTTTTTCTTTTTTCCTGGTGGTGCCAGGATCAAACCCAGGGCTTCGCAGATGCCAGGCAAGGACTCACCCCTCAACACCCTAGCCCTGTGCGTCATTTTTTTAATGAAGCATTTGATTGAGTTGATGTTTTCAATTTTGATGAAGTCCAATTTATTAAATTTATCTTTCATGTTTAGTACTTTTAAAAAAATTTATTTATTTATTTGCAAGCAGAGAGAGAGAGAGAGAGAGAGAGAGAGAGAGAGAGAGAGATAGAGAATGATAGAGAATGGGTACACCAGGGCTTCTAGCCACTGCAAACGAACTCCAGATGCATGTGCTACTGTGTGCAGCAGGCTTTATATGAGCACTGGGGAATCGAACTTGGATCATTAGGTTTTGCAGGCGAGCACTTTAACTGCTAAGTCATCTCTCCAGACCTGTTTAGTACTTTGTAAAAGTGTTTTCCTGCATGAGGTAGAGACATAGCTCAGCAGTAGAGCGCTTACTTAGCATGTGCAAGATCCATACTCCTAGACTGGATCCCTAGTGCTGTAAAACCTGAGAATTCCCTCTGAAAATCCTGTCTACCTCTGGAACATCTTTGTTTTCATCTAGAATCTTCTAGAAATTTGTGAGTTAATGTAGCAACATGGATATCCTAAGCATTAGATTTAAACAATGTAAATATTACAGAATGTTGAAGAGAAAAAAAATGTTTCATTAAAAGCACATTTTCTTGTTATTTTGAACCAAAAATAATAGCTGTAATAATGACGTTTTGTTCTTTTAGGTCTTTAATTTTTGGAAGTGAATACACCTGGTTTGGGAAGACAAGATGACGACAGCTGCAGAGAGAAAGTACATCAATATTAGGAAGAGACTGGACCAGCTGGGCTACCGGCAGACTCTCACCGTGGAATGCTTGCCTTTGGTGGAGAAGCTCTTCAGGTGAGGGATGAGGGCTTCATCACCTCGTTGATGACTGACTGACCTTCCTTTATAAAGAAGCAGGTAGACCTTGGAAAGGTCCGG
Source organism: Zapus hudsonius (assembly GCA_004024765.1). Classification (NCBI taxonomy): domain Eukaryota; kingdom Metazoa; phylum Chordata; class Mammalia; order Rodentia; family Dipodidae; genus Zapus; species Zapus hudsonius. Next base: position 47,811 of record PVHP010008879.1, read on the forward strand.
ATCACCCTCAGTCCTAACCTCTGACCTCAGCTCAGGTTTCACATGGCAGACCTCTAGGCTCCCACTCAGCATTCTGAGGGCTTTCTCTGTAGAATTATATTTCTGGGGAGTTCTGCTATAATTCAGAGATACTTTTCCTTTTTTCTGTTTTGTTGTTACTTGTTTTGTTGTTTGTGCTTTTGCCTTTTTCAGGGCTGGAGATTGAACCTGCGGCTTGAGTACAGTAGGCGAGTGCTCTTCCCTGAACTTTGTCCCCTGTCCAGCTTCTCGGTGTCTACCAGGCTGGTCTTGAATTAAACGATTTTAGGAAGGTTCTAGTCCAGTGTTGGCTGTTACCTTCGCTGAAAGGCTCTTTGTGATGGCCTCTCTCTCCATTTCCATAGAAGCCGCCTTGGAAGGGAAGTGTTCGGGAAGGTTTTGTAGCAGGAGCAGGAGGGATGATGATGGATAGAGATTTCCTGGTGTTTAATATGAGCTTCCGTCCTATGGCCTGGTCCTGGTCCCAGCTTTTCCTGCAGCTTCATCCCACATGCCGAGTCACTTGAAGCCACCCAGACTTATGTGCGTTTTCTTCTCCTATCTCTGTACGGTGCTCCATGTGCCTGCAGAGCCTCTCCTCTTCTCTTCCTCCTGGTCTCTGTACAGTGCTCCATGTGCCTGCAGAGCCTCTCCTCTCCTCTCCCTCCTGGTCTCTGTACAGTGTTCCATGTGCCTGCAGAGCCTCTCCTCTCCTCTCCCTCCTGGTCTCTGTACAGTGCTCCATGTGCCCCCAGAGCCTCTTCTCTCCTCTGTCCCTGGCCCTTATTTCTTAGCCTGCCTGTCCTGTAGGACTCTCATCTGTCACACATCACTATAACTCTGCATCACAATAGCCACCTCGCTCCTGTTTTCCAGAGACTCTACAGCCAGCTGTTCACTTAGCAGACAATACTTAGTGAACTGAGTATTCCGCAGCAGGGTGGCCTAGTGACCACACTGTGTGTAATCAGGGTGCTGCAGTAGGAAGGACTCTTTGCCTTTCCTCTGTACTGAGTATTCACGGAGCGCAGGTCCTGCTGACGTGTGTTCTTACAGGTAATGGACGACTCTGTTGTGTCCCTGGTGCTTAGCATGGAACACAAAGTCACCAAATAAACACCACAGATTCCATAGACCTGGAGAATGAGCAAGGGGGAGAGTCAAAGATGATTTCATGCATATATTTCTTAATTTACAGTTAGGCTCATTTTGGGAAATTTTTCAGGACTTCTTGATACCTTGAAAGATCATTTCATTCTTTTTGGTAAATTTGATGTTGTTTAATATTGGCATATATTTTTAGCCTTCTTATGAATATATTTTAAGTTAGTAGAATTTTAGTAGAATGTTTCCCTGTATTTGCATTTTTTGTTCTTTAATTTTAGTGACTTGGTTCATACGACAGAAAGCCTTCGACAATTAAAATTATCCTCTGTGAAAGCTGAAAAAGAAAGTGCCAATTTTGATTTCATTTTGGAACCCTATAAACTTGAAAATGCAAGATTGAGTAAGGAGAATAATGAGTTATATCTGGAGTTAATGAAGCTGAGAGAATGCTCGGAACAGCACATTAGAGGTAAATGAAAATTAGATAATTTTAAAATGCAAGATCTTTGCCCCTTTTGCTTTATAAGTAGAAAAGGCTAATGTCTAATTTGGAAACTGTGATTAGAAAAAAATGATATTTCTACTGATAGCTGCATAAATCTAGTGTGTGTTAAAGAATTTCTAAGAGTGAAAATAAATGTGTATTCCATAGCTGTGTTCTCACTATATGCACACTAGATTTTGTGAGAATTAAAATTGTCATAAAAAGCCAGATGATGTGGCTCACACCTTTAATCCCAGCCTTCAGAGACTGAGGTTGAAGGATCACCTTGAAGTCAAGGTCAGACTGGGCTAGAATGATACCTTCGTTAACAAAATAGAAACAAAAAAAATATTGTCAGAGGGCATGGAGAATATTAAATTGTAGTCCTGGAGAAATATTCTTGAAGCACCTTTTGTTTTTCCCTTACTGAGAACAGGTAGTAATATAAATTGAAAGCCTTTCTATAAATGCTTGAGCTCAGAGGCAGATGAGATTTCAGAGATACCAGGGCAAAGGTAATTATGTGGTTATCTTAGTATAAATTCTTATATTCATTAGAAAGCCCTACCTACTTAGTATCTGGAATTCATAATTCTTTCTCCTCAGAAGCAAGTTATTGGATCACAAGCCTTGGTGTGCATTAGGTATCCTTAGAAGCAGACAGTGAAATTCCTCATGTTAGAGAGTTCCTTTTTTTTTTTTTATTGTCCATAATGGGTTACATTATTTAGTGGGCAAACAATGAGTTGTTATCCCCAATTCTCCGATGCTCCCCCTCCCCCATCCCCAACCAGCTGGATATCCTCCTCCGTGGAGTGTCTAGATCAGTCCTTGTGACAGGGGACCATGGATAGCCTAGTATTCAGCCAGGTTCTCCCGGCCCTAGTATGTTGTTACTGAGGGGTGCCATGCCTCTGGATAGTCTCCTCCACCACAGCTCTCACAATCTTTCCGCCCCCTCTTCCGCACAGTTCCCTGAGTCGTGGTGGATGAGTATTAAGGCTGCTTTAATGTTGTGAGCTTAGGGGTCTTTGTGTCAAAAATCATTGGTTTCTGTCTCACTGGCTTATCCTGTGTTGATTGAATGGCTGTGGCTGTGGGTCCCATTGTTCATCCCATCATTCTCTGTGGGGTTCCATATGGATCCTCATGATATGACTGTGGTGGCTCCTCTCTTGCCAGGATCTCAGCTATCAGCCTATGGTCGGTTGGTAGGGTTAGATGGGCCCCAGCTCTCTTACTGCATCCTGAAAAATGCAAACATAATCTCTATCGGAGAGTGAGGTCAGTGTAGGTTAACAAATATACACAATTCTGGATTACCAAGATTCTATTTTTAGTAGCCTCCCTGTCAATCGCTCCCATATTGTATCTTGTCTTGGGAGCCCAAGAGTACGGGATCTGGTGCCTATCGCCCTGCAACCCAAGTTCCAGACAAGGGCTCCCCATCACTGAGTGGAAAATTTGGCTGAATTTGAAAGCTATTGATTGTCTCCCTCAAACCCAGGCTTCCCCATTACACAAGTGCTCCTTTCTTGGTTCACTGTTCTCGCCCATTAGGAGGTATGGTCAGCCTACTCATGGCTGCAGATTGTGTTTCATGTCAGTGGTCTCTGTTTACTCCAGCTATTGTTGATCAGTTTCCCCTGGCAGCCTGTGAAGTGCCTTCCAGCACTACACTAACTGCCCTTTCTATATACAGAAGACAAACAATCAGAAAAAGACATCAGAGAAACTGTCACATTTTCTATATCCTCAAACAAAATCAAATACCTGGGAATATCACTAACCAAGGTAGTGAAAGACTTATATAAGGAAAATATTAAAACACTCAAGAGGGAAATAGAGGAGGATGTGACAAGATGGAAAGATATTCCATGCTCATGGATAGGGAGAATCAATATAGTAAAAATGGCAATCCTGCCAAAAGCAATCTACAGATTCAATGCAATGCCAATAAAAATCCCAACCTCCTTCTTCACAGACATAGATAAAATAATCTCCAAATTTATTTGGAAGGGTAAGAGACCTCGAATAGCTAAAACTATTCTGAGTTAAAAAAATTACGCAGGAGGCATCACCGTACCTGACTTTAAAACATACTACAAAGCCATAGTAACTAAAACAGCATGG
>PVHP010008880.1:0-51957 GCA_004024765.1 Zapus hudsonius
CCAAATTAGTATTTCTTCTCCCATTTAACCTATGCTCATCTCACTCTCCACTGGAGAATCTGTTTATAATTTTCAGATGGCAGCAAGAACAGCGGACATCCCAAATCTTCCAAGAAGACCTGAACGAATATTTCACTCCCTGGCAGGAGATGAACCACCTCTAACACATCATCTAGGATCCAGGTGAAATTGCAGAGGAAATGGAGAGACAATCTATAGTGCTGCTTCCAAAGCAATCCCAAAAAACCTAAGCAAGGGTGATGGAGACAGACACTTAGGAAACCAACGTGGTGCCCTGTGCCCAGGGCACTTACCTATGAGGTGTCTCTACCCCTGACCTTGGCACATTCCATAAATATCCTGTGTATTTTAGTTATGTGAAAGGACTCTGAGTTCTAGGTGCAGAGGTAACCTTTAAATCTGGGTTAGAGTGACATCTACACCTTCGGGAATTGCCTCCTGAAGCCAGCATCCATCCATCAGAATTTGGGATTGCTTGCTGTGGTAAATCTGTTTTAATTAAGTGCACCAATTGTCTCCCTGAAAATTGACACTCCAAGAACTTTGGGAATGTCACTGCTTGGGGTGGGGGTTGGGGACTAGCTGTCTAGCATGCTCCCCATGGCAGGTAGGAACACAGCTACCCAGCAAGTCGAATACAGAGAAGTATCACGGATTGCTGATGGCTTGAAACCTTCCACTGCCTTAAATTTTGCTGACCCCAGGTTCCATTTCCAGAGTCAAAGCACTAGCTACTATTAGCTGTGAGCTCCAATTCTCACTTCTTCCTTCCGAAGCCTGCTTTCTAGGTAACCTCTGCAGGAATAACACTTCCCGTTGATTTCAAATCTAATTTAAACTTTTAATCAGAACAGAGAATGGGAGTGAGAGATGAGGTAAATGGGACATAAAGACTCCATATCAAAAATCTCCTTCTAGGGACACATACTGTGCCCAATTTATTTGAAATAATTATCTTCCTGAATGTTGTTTCCCATTGATTTTGTTTAAACATGGCAGGGGACAAAATTACCAAATCACCTAGTGCCTAATTACAATTCAATGTGTTGCATTGTGCAAAATCTCTAGTGGTTTAATCAGTATTCATCTTCAATTAGATTACACACTTTCCCAGCATCATGTTTTATAAGAACTTGTTTTCTCTATATAACAGAATGCTAGGATTTGAATCTAGAGGTCATTATTTACCATTCTGTCCAAGAAATAGCCATAGATTAAAAATATAATTCTATGAGAAATGCCAGGGTACCAATATGAGTAGGTGCTTAATTTTTCTCTTCCTCAAGAGCTGAAGTGAAGGAAAGAATGTAATGCAAGGAAAGATAGAGGGCATGCTTTGTGGGGAGCGAAGTGTTCCCAGGACACAGAGGAGATTCATCTCTCCACTTACTTGTAACTCCTGAGCTACTGCTATGTGCCTGGCACCTCACCACTCGCGCCACTGACAGCAAAGAAAATGGTTCTTTCTTCCTAGAGGAATGAGAAGCCTTCTTGGAGGAAATGAGAGTTTACTGGGTTCTTGAGTGTAAAGAGACCTTGGGGTCAGCAGGAAACAGGAAAGAAAGACAAGGAAAGAAGAATTTTTTGGAGGGCCCACTCAGAGTAACCACCTCTCCAACTGGACTTATAGCAGTGACAGGTACATACAGGTCACATGGTTCTTCTGGACATCTGAGTCCTCTTTCGGAAGCTCTTTCTTTCCATCATATTATTGCCAGCCTCATATTGTCCCAAGTTTAGCACATGCGTAAGTGCATTCCAACCTTTGTTGAATGAAAAGCTTGTTCACTCTCTTAACATTTTTGATGGCGACATCCACGATGCATTTATAGGCACATAGTGTCCTTGGACTTTGCAGATGTATGGGTGTTGAGCAGAGTGTGGCCTGGAATTGTGATGGGAGGTTAGGCCTGGCTTGCCTTTCTTAGAATATGCTCTCCTGTGCTCAGCTAACAAGCCCACCCCTCTCTGTCAGTCTTTCCCGCTACTAGACGACACTAAATATGTAGCCTCAGCAACATAGATCAAGGAAGATGAACTTTTTTGGAGATGAGAAATCTTACATTTGTAATGTCAGTACAGGAAAATGGGGACTCTTGTTATTAAGTCTATAAGCCAAAATAAACCCATACATAAACCCATTAACCTATGCTGGCCCACTAATCATTAGTGTAGCCTCTCCAGATGACTTCGGTAATGTGACTGAGTTTAATCCCAGGACACTGAGAGGTTTTCTTGCTCTTTGGTGCTACAAGTAAGCACTGTATACTCTGACTTCCCGATCCCACAGCAAGTCCTAGAGGATCAGAGAGAGGGGACATCGAGGGAGCTGTATGGCTAGTATGGTAAAGTGTGTGTGTCTGTGTTCCCAAAGACTCAGTCAGTTGAAGCACTTTAGTTATGTACTAGTCAGAAAACTGGTGTCTGGTTTTGGAGGGAAGACAATTAAGAAACCCTGACCTTTTGAAATATTTTCTGCTAAAAGAGCATGAGACCTAGAATTTAAAGGTCTATGTTTCATTCTCAGCTCTCCCACTAATTAGCCATGTTCCCTTATGTAAAAAAACCTTATCCTAAGTCTCAATGTTTTGTTCTCAAATGGAACTAATATGTCCATGAAGGGCTGTGCCATGGTTACTGAACAGAGGTGATGCAGTGAGTAACTTTGCTAAGTTACCCCTTTACTTGAGTAGTAACTTGAGTTTTTACGTGTAACAGACACATGCCATAAACTTATGTGGCTTTAATTCTGTGTGTCAATGGGAAATGACTGAACTGAATATCAGGAAACAGACCTAGTTGTGTCTCTGCTATATTGGGTGAGTCATTCATTTAGTCATCCATGGAAGTGATATCTCATGTTGCTAGCCATTGAATGTCTTCCACATAGGTCACGTGATCTTTTATACTTCCATTGCCAAGTTCTGAGAAGGGCAGTCATGCCTGTATCTCAGTTCATCCACAAATTTCTCAAGAGAATCTAATGGATCTCAGTGAGCATAAGAATCACCCACACCCCAAGGAATAATAACATTAGTTTCAGAAAGTTGAATTTAAAGGTGTCACTTATGATTGAAAGACTGGAACGTAGGAGAATAGCATTTAGAAGAAATTGAGGTTTCCAGAAGTGGCCTCCTTGATGCCCTAGAGCTCTCTAAGAGAGGAGAGGAGCATGGAAGGTGCCAGAGATGGAAGAGAATCTATCAGTCTGTGGTTCATGGCCATGCTTGTGCCCTGGGGAGGCATTTTCTTTATCTGGTAATGTTGCATCAGCTTCTCGTTGATGGCAGAAAGAACCTGACCAAAAGCAGCCTGTAGAGAAATGGGTTTATTTTGGCTTATAGACTTGAGGGGATCTCCGTGATGTCAGGGGAAACAATGGCATGAGAAGAGGCTGGACATCACCTCCTGGCCAACATCAGATGGACAATAGCAGCAGGAGAGTGCGCCAAACAGGTAAAAGTGCTTGTTGCAAACATGAGGTCCTGAGCGAGTTATTTCAATCCTTTGAGGAGCAGAGACAGGAGAATCTCTGGGGCTTTTGGAGACCATGCTTCTGCATATAGATAGAGACGCTATCTCCAGAGAATACTCATGTGTGTGATAGATGGACACCCAACATTCACACACATCTGCTCATACGCATGCTTGTATCACATGCACACACCAAACCACACATATCACATATGCAAAATGGATGAAAGAAAAATCCAATAGGGCTGATATGACCTTTATTTCTAAAGCTCCAAGTCTGAGAAGAAACTTTGCTTTGTCATTTACCATTTCTTACTTTTTGGGCTTAGGTAGGAGGTATTCATGTTCTCTGTAGAATTTCAACTGTACAGGCTCATGTTTAGATTCTTATTCTTTGTGTCTTCTAAATTCTAGTGCTAAAATTCTTCTTTTAATTCTATATATTTTTTGTCTTTTTGAGATAGGGTCTCTTGAGGTAACCTGTGTTGGCCTCAGACTTACTATGTAGGTTAGGTTGCCCTTGAACTCCTGATCCCACTGCCTCTACATCCTAAGTGCTAGAATAAAATGCATTCACTTCCATGCCCTGCTCCCATTATAATTCTTGCCTTTGGTATCTGTTAAGAAACAGACATTCTTGGCTATTAGAACACTAAATAGACACTCTTGACTTATGCTTCTGTGTAAGAACACAGTAATTAAATTTGTCTGGCAGATGAAGGACCCAAGTTGATTATTAGCCTTTGCTCTGTCTCTCCACAATGCTTGGTGATTGGAAACCATATTTTATAAATCAAATCATATTCTTCGGGGGAAATGGATCTTTGCATGATTCATTTCACCCATGCTACCATGATTTCTAAGCATAATGTTAAATAGTCATTATCTATCATGCCCTTCTACTTTAAAGTCTTAACTAACCACAGAAGCAAAACAAAGTAGGTCCCGTACTAACGCATTGAGCACACACAGAACACAAGGCTAATGTACAGTGACAGATCATAGTGGGAGCTCAGCTCTGATGATCAGTAACAAATTTGCCCACCTACCACAATTGCAAATGCATATATTTTTATCCAGAACATTTGCTTTTACAGTTTTTAATCATCAAAAGAGTTTTTTCTTAATCTTGAAATTTAGCACTATTCACATCTTTCTAACTTCTAACAATAATTGACTTTTTTGAATTGCTGACACCTTAGAACATCTATGTTTCTTTCTGTCCTTTTAACATGGTAGCAAACATAAAACTAACTTGTAGTTGTGTTAGTGTGATACGATAGAACTCAGAGATATGCGTCACATGTGGCCCAGTGTTGAGTGGGATTTGAGGCACATCTGCATCCAGCTGCCATGCTCCACATCTGGCAGTACAAGGTCAGCAGCTACTCTCATGGTAGGCATTTGCAGTCACTCACAATGCTTCACAGATGCAAACATCTTTTCAACACACACACACACACACACACACACACACACACACACACACACACACTAGCTGGATTTTTAACAGTGCAACGAATGTCAAGAGGTAGTGTTGAAATTAACATAAATAGATGAGTTAAACCATTATTTTCAGGAACTTGCAAAATGTAAAAGTATTTATAGGAAAATTGGGTGATCTGCTTACTTTAATAACAAAAGCTGTATCTTTATTGAAAAAATAGATGCTTTCATTTTCCTCCTCAAGTAAAATTAAATCATGAAATAAGCGCATGTTGCTGTGGTTAACTTCATAGGTAGATGACAGCTTTTTATTCATCTGAATGCAAAATGGAGTACATATTTCAAATTAATATTTTGGCATAGTTGTTGAATTCATAAATTCAGGTATCCATCAAGTAGCCTGATTAATGTGTTTACATACTTTGTTTAGCTCCTGATCCGCATACCTATGCTGTAGGTAATATATTTTTTATTACCTGTATGATGACTTATGTATCTGTGAGCTTAATTTGAAGAATTTATCATAAAAGAAAATAAAACACGCCCATAGACTAGACTAAATTTGCCTGAAAGTACCACCAGAAAAAATTTCAGCTTTGGGAAACCTGCATTTTAGAGTCCATCAGAATTTCATGAAACATTTTTACAATGCTTTTAACAATTCCTGAGGTAGATGTTAGATAATGACTTTGGGTATGTACCAACAGAATAAAGACTTTAAATCTCATAAAGCTGGGTAAATCTTGTGCTTACTTGTACATCAACATTACTTGCACCTCAGATGTGCTTAAATCTTTAAACAAAGTATGAAAACACATTAATCAGGCTATTTGATGATTACTTTTGAGAGAAATCGACAATATTTAGAGCAGGAAAACATGATTACAAAATAACAACTATGTACTAATTTTATTTTATTTTATTTTTTAAAAATATTTTATTTATTCATTTTCAAGCAGAGAGAGAGAGAGAGAGAGAGAGAGAGAGAGAGAGAGAGAGAGAGAGAGAGAGAGAGCGCACACCAGGGCCACCACCTTGTGGGTCTGGCTTATGTGGGTCCTGGGAATTGAACCCAGGGCCTTGGGCACAGGAGTCAAGTGCCTTAACTGCTGAGCCATCTCTCCAGCCCATGTACTAACTTTATTTACAAAAACTTTTACATGTCTCTGTTGATGAATGAGTAAAAGATTTTGAAAATACATGCACATTCCAAGATAAGTAGGAGAGTTAGCTTTAGGAATATAATATTGATGGGAAAGAATGAAGTAGGGCTGAACATTTTATTAATGACAATTTAACTATCTACTATTGAAACACATTTATCTGTCTTGTGATTTTTGAAACTAAAAGGAAAAATAAATTTTCTTTGGAAAGGCTACCCATACTCTGACACAGAGATAGACTGCATATTTCTAATGATACTTGTTTTTCAAATCTGGGAGTCATCTTGTTTAGAGGAATGTGATAGTTGATCTTGTTTGTCCACTTGATGGGATTTAGAATCACCATGGAAACAAATCCCTGGGCATTTTGGTGAAGGATTTTCTAGAGTAGGCAAACTGACCACACCCTAACTGTGGGCAGCACCATTCCATGGGCGCCAGGCCTAACCTGCATAAAAAGAGGAAGCAAACTGAGCACCCACACTCATCCCTCTTTGTGATTTCACTGGGAGCAGGTGCTTCATGCTCCTTCTGTGACATCTTCCATAACGGATTACATCCCCTCAAACCTTAAATTGAAAAAAAAATCCTTTCTCTTTAAATTACCTTTGCCAGGTATTTGTCACAGAAATTAGAAAAATAACTAATACAAGGAGTGTTTTCCAATTCTTCCAAACAGGATCAAAATCTATTTGTGGGATTAGACACGGTGGTACATGCATGTAATCCAAGAAGGTGAGAGTCAGAGATAGGACAATCCTGAGTTCAAGGCTAGCCTAGGTTACATAGTGAGTTCCAGACAGGCCTGGACTACTAAATGAAATCCTGTGTCAAAAATTCATCAAAAAAACCCCTCTTAGTGAATTGATGTCATTCCAGTTGGTAATGTCTGCTTCTCTCATTCATTTGGACAACACTTTGAGCAAGCTGTTTGCTCTTTTTATTGCTAGGAACTATTTTTTAATTCCACATATTAGTCCTCTGGTACGTTATGTTTTCTAAGTTACATTTCCTCTCCCAGTACATGACTTGCCATGGAACTCTTTAATATACAGAACTCTGTAACGTAACCAAATGTTTATATGTATCATTTCCTTCACTGTGTATGTTGTTACTATTATTTTTAAAGTCAGTTTACTCAGTCCACCCCAGTGTCACTGTGAACCATACAGATTCCTATAATGAAATGTGATTGTTAATTTTCCTTCATTATGCAATCCTGTAAATGTCACTATAATTAAATTACTTATGGTGTGAGATTAGATCCTACTTTGTTATTTCCAGATGCAAAAGATATTGTACCTACACAATTTATTGAAATTATCACATTTTCCAAATTAGTCTGCAATGTCAATTATTGTAAATCAATTATATCTTAACTTCCATATGTGTGAGTCTGCTTTGGGTCTTTTAATTTGCTCCATTATTTAACTTGTTTATCCAAGCACATGTCTTACATTGAATTTTCGCTACCCTTTAGACATTGTATTTTGTTTGATACTATGGATTGATCATATGGGGAAAAAAAGCAAAATTAACATTTTTCCTAATGTTTAGAAATCCTACTCATGATTATGGTTTAATATACTTTCTATGATGATGTCTTTGCATAAGAAAGCTCGTGGTCAACATGTCCAATCTTTTAGGTTCCATCTCTTACCCCAGCCATTGCTATGGTGTTTGAGGTTGTACTGTTTATCTTGGCCAATCCATTGTTGATCCATTCCACAATCATTTTTAACTGTTTTGATACAGGCGCATTAGTTAACACTCTCCTCATACTTGTCAGACATACTTCTTACTTCGCATTCATTTGGACATAGAAATGCACAGGTAGTGTGAACACATGGAGTTTTGCCTTTCTTCAGAATGACACATAACTACCACCATGAGGTAGGTAGCCTTATATGCCAATTCAGCCTATTGATTGTATTAGCAATTCTTTTTAGTAATATTCCATTGTATGTCTGTATTACTATTTGCTGAACTATCAGTTGAACCTGTAAATGATGTCGAGATTTTGAAATTTCTAAATGGTGCAGATATAAGCATTGTGCATTTGTTTGGTAGAAGCTATATATTTTAAATTTCCTTTTGGTAATACATAGTAATGGAGGGTCTGGATCATACTTATGTGTATATTTATAACTAAACTGTGTTCCAAGGTTTGTGTTTTATGTTCCTATAACCATGTTTGAAAATTGGAATCGCTCTATATCCTCATTTGCACTTATACAGCCAGTCTTTTGAATTGTAGTCATTGCAATGATATGCATATGTTAATATTGTGGTTTGATTTAGCATTTCTTGATCACAAGTAAGGTGGGGAATTTTCCATGTGCTAAGTTTTCATTAATGCACTTCCTTAGTGAAGTTTCATTTCCATTGTTTTGAAAAAGTTTTTTTTTCTTTCTAAAGCCAATAAAAAGCTCTTCATATCCTTTCATCACATATAAGTTTCTAACTATAGTCTTCTTGGCCTGTGTTTTGCCTTTATCTGCTTATTTTGCAACAGAAGAATAATAGTTTTTGAATTTGGTAAAGCCTGATTTGTTGATCCTTTTTTTTCCTTGGAATTAATAGTTTCTAGTTTTTGTTTAGGAAATCTTTATCTCACTAAACTTCTTCTAGAAGGCTTGTGATTTTACTGTTTAATTCTCATATTTAGTTCTACAATGCACCTTGATTATGTTTCAGGGTTACGTTCTGTCTGTCCCTTCACCCTGGCCTTGAGCCAATGTCCCGTTATATGAGGCCATCGGTAGTCAGTTGAGCCCTAAGCTGACCCTCTGAAGATCCCCAAACTTTTTTACGCAGCTCATCTCAGTCTGACATTCAGACCTAGTGATTCTAGCAGGCTTGCCTCTGTCCACTCTGCTCCCTGAACTCCAGCAGAATGCCAGACTCACAGAAGCCCTTCACTGTTCTTCAGCCTTCAAATGATCTCTAAGTCGGGGGAGGCATAAGGCGTGCCTAATTTATTTTTCTTTTCTCATGTCTCACAATCCTGGGAGGTTTGTTGATCAATTCCTAAGACTTGTTTCATATATATATATATATTGTTTTTTGATCTGTGCACATGCTAGTAGAATATGTGTGGTGTGGTATTTGATGTGAAGTGTGTGGTATATGCACATATGTGTATAGATGTATGCCCGCATCTGGAGACCAGAGAGCCTTGGGTGTCCTCTGTCACTCACTGTGACAGAGTATTTCCAAGAGACAGAGTCTCACATTGAACTTGGAGCTGCTGTATTTTTCTGCCAATCCAAGGGATTTTTGGTCTTCACTTCTGCAGGGTTTAGGTTACAGGTATACATGAGCACACCCAGCTTTTTACAGACTCTGGTAATCTTGGGCCCTCATGCTGAAGTGGCAAGAGCTCTTTCCACTGAGTCATTTCCTCAGCTTTATGTCTGATATATTTTCAGTGTTTTGTATTTGATAGACAAGGATAAATCTGATGGCTGCAAGTGGGGCATTTCTGTTTTAAAGTGGTAACAGAGAAAAACGTTTACTACAGAAATAGTCCATTTTAGCTGTTAAATTAATACAATTACCAAATAATCCTAAAAAGCAATCAATTCTTACTAGTTGTTAAAAATGCTTTATGAATTAAAGACACTAGTACTTTTGTTGTCATATATTTTTGCATTAAGTTTTGAATGTGACTGTAAATAACCAAAGTAAACTAATTAAGCTAATCTCAGAAAGACAAATATCATATGTTGCTCTTACTATGTATCCTAGATTTTATGTATATTTTAAACAAAAGTATGCCATTTATATACCTAATGTTCTTGTCCTTTAAGAAACTCTCAAAACTCTAAACCACTGAGACCCAACACATACAAATCAGCAACTTGTTTAGCATCATGGAATGTTGAGACCTTACTTAGACCTAAAAATGGAGTTTGGAGAAGAGAGAATGGTATTATAAATGTTCAAAGATTGCAAGAAGCCTCTGGAACATGAGAGTTGTGATGGGCAATGGGGGAAGAACAGTGAATCTTGTTAATATGTTAAAATGTTAAATATGTCACAGTACGTAAATGTTAAAAGATACATGTTAAATGTATCTTTAATGTGGAGTCAAGAGTTAAATTGAAAAGAAATGAATGCTTCCATCTTCATACTTTGCATTATTTTTACACAAATGATAAAGGTTTCTAATTTCTACAACAGTGAGTGAGTCATAAAAGGTGGTTAGGAGGGCTGAAAACAAAGACTCCTGAAACCACAGTTGGAGATTTCCTGCAGTTCTCCAGTTCTGCTCAGGTTAACATGGAGCCACAAGAATTAGTAACTGAAGTGGCACAGGGCTACATAATGGCATGAGGTTCTACCCAATGGACAGTAGCAGAAGTGGAAATAAGGCCCAGCTTTGGTTTGCACACCACATATAAAAGGAAAAACTAGAGGAAAGAAGTGGGCAGTTAGGCCTGCTTTGTGGATCAAAGTCATTTGTCTTCTTGGGGAAGTCAGGTGTGGTGCCTGAGTGTTGAGCTGTGAGGCTAACAGGATTCCATGCCTCTTTTATGTCTAATGATACCTGATACCTTGGCTGATTTCCTTTTCAGGTCTGAATGTTCTTTCCTTGACATCTTACTAATTCAAACTTCTGGGGAGTCTTTCAAAGGAAAAAAAAACTCACCCTAAGGAAAAACATCAAGCCAAGTCCAATTGGCTAAACCTTCCTGTGGCTCAATGCTAAGAAGAAAACCTTTCAAGTTTTTGCCATTTGGCAGTTTTTAATGACAAACCTACAGGATCAAAGGAATCCCTTTAACTTTTTTTAACAGTAACTCTGTTGGTGACTACGGATATGCAAAATATTCTCCATGGAAGAAACAGAAATCTGATCTTAGTTGAATATAACCAACTGTCCTAAATGGAGGGTTCTTCAGTGTGACCCCAAGACCAAATAAACAAAATGACTGATGGAGAGAGAGGAGAGTTTGTGTGTTTAACTGTGAAACCTGAGGGATGAGCCTATCCAAACCTCATAGCTGGTATGGAAAAGGAATGGCACAGAATGACTTTTGTTTATTTATGTGCCAACAGTTGTTAATATAAAGAACTACTGTGGTGATGAAACAAACCTCAATAAATACACTTGCTTCCATGAGTCAGCATTCTCTCTTGATATTAAGAGATGACTTTGAATGACAGCAAAAAGGATAAAAAGCATAATGACAGAAGAAAGCCAAGGATTCACTACCTCGCCCTTACTTGACCTTTCAGCCATGGCATTAGGCCATAGGTCCAACCTTCCTTCCTTCTGGGTCACAGGTCCTCAGTGACAGCAGAAATCATTTAGTTCTAAAAATTAAAGCATTGCTTTCCTTGTGAGGCTGAAATATTTTATGATGGTAAGTAAAGTGAAAAATGTGTATTACCATAATATGGTTTGCAGTGTTTTAAACTGTGGAGGAAGAAATAAAACACATACTTTGGGCTTCTATCCCACTTATTGTGCCCGAGAAGTGAGACCCCACAGAGACCACCAGGGAGATCAAGTCCAATGCAAGCACACAAGGATCTTTATTACAAGCTCGAGCTCGGGTGGCTATCAGACACACACACTGGTGCAGCAGCTGTGGGGATGCGACACTGAACAGTTACAATTTTGGGTATTTAAGGGCAAAAACCACAATAACCACAATTGGGATTTTCCAAGCTTCTGCAGGTGTGGCTTTGATGTGTCAGAATAACCTGAGTGCAGACAGTCAAGGACCTTTTATCTATCTTATCATCTGCTGGCTAAGTCTAGGGGTAGCAAGATATCTTTTGGCACACAGACATGTCTTTTATGAGAACATATGTTTCAGGTCAGCTTTTAGCTAAGATGGAGGGCTGAGCACACAATGGAGTTCTTATGGCTATTTTAATCTTTTCACACCTATTAATGAAGTAGGTCAGAACTTGATTTATTGGTCAACATTTTAAGAACTAAAGATGGAAGATAAGTTTTTGACATCTAAATGCCATACTAATAATTGGGTCTTAGATCAAATTCTCCTTTTCAAAGTTAATGTAGGTTTTTCTACATGAACTGTTAATTTTCCATTGTCCCCTCCCTATCTTCAAAGCCAGCAATGGTGAGTTGAGACCTTTGTACATCACAGCAATGTGACCTTGACTCTTTGTCTTCCTCTCTTTGTTTCATGTATCCTTTCAGTTGTATCAGCCTATCCCCAAGATCATCTGCTTGTTTTCATGTTAGCTCTTAGCAACCTTAATTGTGTTTGAAACATCAAATCCTATTTTCATGTTACTTACCATAGTTAGTCATAAATTCTTGGGATTATGACATGGATAATTTGGGGAGGGGTTTCTGCTTTCCACACTAACCAAATGAAGAGGTTTCTTAAAAACTTGCCTTTTAACACAATAGTCTGAGATTGGTGAGCCTGGTATCCAACACTTTGATTATAGATGTGTTTAATTAGGCCTGCCCTATTGTCATGGCTTGATCCAGATGTCCCCAATAAACAAATGAATGTGTTCTGAATGATCAACCTCCAGCTGATGGCAGTTTGGGTTTTACAACCTCCCTGGAACAGTGTTGTTGGGGGCGGGCTTATGGGGTTATAATCCAGCTTCCCTTTGCCAGTGTTTGGCACACCTTCCTGGCGCTGTTTGCAGTGCTGTGGTGGAGATGATGTCCACCCCTCTGCTCATGCCATCGTTTTCCCGCCAGGATGGAGTCTCCCCTAGAGTCCATAAGACTAATAAACCCATTCCTCCACAAGCTGCTTTTGTTTGGGTTCTTTCTGTGCAGCAACTAGGATTCTGACTGCAACACCTATCCTCTCTGAAAAATAGAAAAGTAGGAAGTAGGGCGGCCAAGTAAATTTGCCATGTTTCAAGAGACTTGGACCATCTTTGGGGTACATTGCTCAATGCTTTTCTCTATAAGGAGAATCCCGGGAGTGGCTCTGGTTTCTATGAGCCTCTCTTGGTTGCTGTGCTGACTGAACCTGTGATGGTTCAGAATAAACCCATTCAACGTAGAAAACACCATCCTAAATAGCACAAATATTTACTGAAGAGAAGAGCATAGTTGCCATATTTTAAGAAATGTACCCTTCAACTTGAATTTGTTTTGTTCACAATTCATAATCTTTATAATCTCATAGTTTTGCTTAATCATACTTGAATTCATAAATTACAAAGTGAACTTTATCAATTTCTCAGTTCAATTACTTTCCTTTCTCCTTTCAAGTATAATCTGAGTCTTCTTTTCTTACTATTAAAAGTATTGTCAAAAATATTAAAAACTTGAAAATAAGGTAAAGGTTGGGAAAAATACCGTGTGAATATTTTATAGAGGCAATGGTTACCCAAAGATTAACTAAGGGTATAACTTCATTTATTTCCCTCATTGTGATTTGTTTAAAAAGTTAAGTAAGATGCAATAAAGTTGTGAACTTATAGCTTTTTGTATAAGATTTACCTCTATGAAGTGGACAACCCTAAAGATGAATGGTATTGTTAGACATAAACATTGTATCAAATTTCAGTGTTGAGGGCACTGGGGAGTTCTACTAGAACTTTAGTTACTTCCGTTTATGAAAATGAAGAAAATAACTTCAAGAAAGCCAATATAAAGCACAGCTGGAAATGTTATTAAAGATATTTTAATACAGGTATAAGTATGAGGGCTAGGGGAAAGAAAGGGTTTCAGCAACATATTAATACATGCATGAATAGTGTATGCCTTCCTAAGAGTAACAGAAAGTAAGTTATGAGGTATGAGGATCTTGAGAGAGAAGTGCATTGTGTCCTAGCATTATTCACAGGAATCCCACTTTGGTGCTTTCAAGGTACGTTTCAAAAGGTTGTTAGGAATAATTTTTTCTTTTCTCTCTTGTTTGATAAGTCAGATTCTGGGGTGACTCTGGAGATGAATTTAATGGATTTATAATCTGATAATATAAAACCTGAAGCCACTAGGGCTGCACAAGGGATTTACCTCATGTCATTTCCCTGTAAATAGGGTTTCTGGTGAAATTCTTCAAAAATTACAGGTTTATAGCTATGAAGGAATAAAGGCCTTAAGTAATTCTTAATTGTGCTCGAGTTTCTGCTTCTCTGCTGGCAAGAGGTTTCAACCCAACTCCCTTTTCTGTGAAGAATTCTTATTTTGAAATTATGTCAGTATATGCTATGATCATATATAAAAGTAAATCATGAAAATAATACTATCTAAAATTATACTTTTGATAAGAAGCTAAACATTTGAAGGAGTCAAATGATAATAAATCAAATGCTATATAAAATTATGATACATATCAGCTATAAGCTATGGCAAAAAGAATTTATTTTCCAGAATTGATTTTGAGAAGGTGGTAATCTTCAATGTTATTAGTGATTTTCTTCAATAAACATGAATATATATATATATACATACATATATATATATATATATATATATATATATATATATATATATATATATATATATTTACTCTTGTGGAAACTCTTGTTTCTTTACATACTGTGGTAGTTTGATTCAGGAGTTTTATTAAAAGCTTTTGTCCAGCTGCCTGGCTGGAGGAGGTGTCACTGTGAGTGGATCTTAGGGTCCAGCCCTATGGTGTTATTAGGGGTGGATATGGAATTCTAGCCCAAGGTATGCAGTGAGCAGTCTGAACTCTGCCTGAGGTCCTTGCTCTTTGGCCGATGGAGCATGCTTGCTTTGGGGGTTGCTTTTCTCCCTGGTGATTTTCTCTCTCTGCTGGATCTGCAAAGCTTGAAATAAATCCCTATTCTTCTCATAACTGTCTGTTTGGAAGTTCATCCCAGCAACTGATGCTGAATATGACATGCACTATTTATGGTTATGTGACACTTGAATTTGTGTATCTAACTCTAGTTGAGGTAGAGAGCTGAAATATTCATTAGTAAGGGATATCTCTGTTTTGCTTCTCATATCAATAATAGTCAGTTTTCTATTGCTATAGTAAATACCTGAAAAATTCAACTTACAAGAAGAAAAGCCCATTTTGGCTCATGGTTTTTGAGATTTATGCCTTTGATTCTTAGTTGTGTCCCTTTGGGTCTAAGGAAGGGGAAAACATGATGGTAGGAGTGGATGGTAGAGAAGACCTGTCCTCATGGTGCCTGGGATCCAAAAGAGAGAGTAAGAGGCTGGGGTCTCACTATGTCCTTAAAAGATAACCTCTCAAGACCCAACTTTACATTGTATTTTAAAGGTTCCAGCAATGATATAAATGGGGAACCAAGCATTGGATCCAGACTGAAGCTACACATTAATATCCAATCTTCATTTTCATTTTTTAAAAGGAAATAACTTCTTGGAATTCTCTTATCAAAGAAAGAAATTCCTTAACCATTGTCAGTGAAACCACAAAAGCATACTTGCAACTCAGGAAGTAATCAAAGGATTTCTGAAGAAAATCTGGAACACTGCATGGAATTAACAAAGGACCACCTTTAAGGAACAAAGAGCAGTCTCCCTGCGTTTTATTGTCCCTGGAAGCTGAAGAGGTTGTACCAGTCATTCACACCATAAAGCAGAGAGCCTCTGCGACTCAGAAGAATGAAAATAAAAGAGACTATCAGAAGGGAATGTTCTTCACTGATCTATTCTGTCTCCAAATTGACCTCCACAGAAAACAGTCTTGTCTCCTTCAAATACAGCCTTCTCACTCTCCTTGGCTGCTCCCTGCAGTTCTGGCCTTGTGGGTATTTGGACATGGATTAATCAAAGTGCTTAAGCATTCAAGTGAGTATTTATTATACGCCTGTCTCAAGTTAAAGGCCGTTATGTAACTACTTGATGTCACATCATAAATACGCGGTGTTCATTGTGATTACCATCTCCTTTGGGTTTCCATCACAGATTCTGTATTCTGTAAAGCTCCTGCAGGATGAGTGTAGCCTTCGGGCACTCGTTGGACAAGTGGGAATCTGTTTCATATGTGAATAGGTAGACAGCAGGTCAGAGATGGGCATCAAGGCTTTGTGACTTCATTCACTGAACCCTTGATTCACCCTCTGTCCTCTGTGACCATGATTTGCCCAATGACATGATTGACATATCACGTGCTGAACCTATGCAGTTGGCCTCAAGCTAAAAGCCATGAACAGATTTTTGTGTTAGATGCCCATCTGATAGCTGTTGGATGAGGAGGAATTACTCTGGTGTGACTTTTCTTTCATTACTCTAAGTGGAAAGTTTTCTTTGAAAAATTAGTTCTTAAAATGCTTATGTAATGATGAAGGGTCAGATTAAGTGCTTTAATTGTGTCAAAGATATCTGATGGATATGTTACCATCACCATTTATGTTATTAGAAAAACTAATAGTTTTGTAATTTATTTCTTTTTCATAAAAAAACAAACTTCAAACTTCTGTTTAAAAATAACTTTCAAAAAATATCTGTCGGTAGCCTCCTATGATATGTATAATCAATGTAAGCTATGATATGGAAATATTTAAGATCTTTCCCCACATTATTACACAAAGTATATTCAACTTTGGCTGCTTTATTTTCAGAAAAAACTCAGACCAATTAAATTTTATGAATTTTACATATAACTGATTTTAAATTATCAGCTACAATATTTGTATTTAAGTGCTTCAGTGAATTCTATTTGGTATTTTGTCTGCCATCCTATTTTCGGGCCTTGTTTTAATCATGATCTATACCACTTCACTTTTCTCATGAAATAGTTGGTCTCAGAAATACAGTATTCTCGTTAAATAATTTGTAATGAACACTGAAACCTAATTTATATGTTGTTCAGTACTTGAGAAAATAATTCTGTGTTTTGTCAACCTAAATCTGACAAATACTGTTAACTGAACTTTGTTGTCAACCTCAGCCTCTCATTTAATTTTTCACTAATATTTCTTATTTTACTCTTAGCAAATGCTTATTTTGAGGTTTATAATCCTCTTTGTTAAGAAAGGAAGGTTCTTAAATTATAAACACTCCATTTTTTAGTTCACCCATATTTTTGAGAATGAATTTTAGAAAGATTATAGTGTATTACAGAGCTTAAGTGAAGAAAAGAAGGCAGAGGTCCTGGAATACAGAGTTCCAGAGGAGGAAAACAGTTCCCCCATTTTGAATGTCACATCAAGAACAGTATTTCATCAGTAGCATTTGGCTTTTTGTCATAACAAGAAATGTTTAAAATATCTCTTATATAAGTATGGTAACATTGTGAATCATCACATTATAAATATTAAACACTTCTAATGACTTTATGTTCTTGTACTTGTGTTTTAAACACATCAATAGGCATGCTGGCTTCATGTTATAAGAAATTAGGTAGAGGATTATAGTATTAATTTTACTTGATAAGTATGACAATACTTTTAGGAATTATCTTTTACAGAAATCTTAATCTAAAAAGAAACAAAATTTTTTCTTCAACTGAATCTATTTAGCAGGATCAAAACATCTACAGAACATATAGAGTTCCTTTTTCCTAGAAAAAAGCTATCAGATAAAGATTGGCATTAGAATTCCAATATTACAAAGTAGAGTAGAAGGCTACAATATTGCGTGAATGTAACTGTACAAAAGGAAGGGTATTCAAATTGTCTGAATGAAATATATTTTTCTGTTTTCCCTCGGTTTACAACATACTTTTCCAAATATGTTGTGAATTCTGTATTTTCTTGATATAATTAACTCTAAAAAATTTAGAAGATTTAAAAAGATAAGCATTTAATCATGTTTTGAGAAAGTTTTTATTTATTCTGGGATTAGGAGTGGCAGTATGAAGGCTGGATATATATTAATTATTAAATATAATTGTGATTTTTGTAGGGTAAAGGAAGTTACTAGGCAATAAAGATGGATAGTTCTTGTAAAAACATCTTGAAATCACAAATGAAGGAGTTTAAATTTAGGGGAAATTTAAGGAAAAAGTGCACACACTTTAAAAAGAAACATTTGAATTTGGAGTTTAATTGTATTAGCAATATAGATTCTTCTTGAAGATAATATGCCTAAAATTCTTTAATACTATCCTCTTCTCATATTCTCTCTCTCTCTCTCTCTCTCTCTCTCTCTCTCTCTCTCTCTTTTTCTGGGCGATGTTAAGAGTTCGATGAAAAACTTATAAAATGACTTCGTTTTAAATAGGAGTAAAATTTTAAATTGCAGAAAGGTTCCTACATAGGAAATACAAATGATTAGATTATTATTCATAAATCTCTTGCTGGATATGTCAGTCAGTGTCA
Organism: Zapus hudsonius; assembly: GCA_004024765.1. Lineage (NCBI taxonomy): Eukaryota > Metazoa > Chordata > Mammalia > Rodentia > Dipodidae > Zapus > Zapus hudsonius. The sequence goes on from PVHP010008880.1 coordinate 18,333, forward strand.
CATTTTGAAGCAGATGGCACAATAAATCAGAAACGCTGACAAGAATGTCAACTGTTTTGCAAAGGTATTGAACGAGAAAGTAACTGTTACCAAAAGGGGAAGTTTGGGTCCTAGAAGGGAGCTCTTTATGGGAGCACTGACTGAAGATACTATGAAGACAGTTCAGACTAGATTCAGTGTCCTAATTTGGGGGTGGGGTGGTGCAGAGGGGAAGGAGTACCTACTTTGCATCTTCTATGTGTGCCTTCAACTGGCAGACACCAATCAGGCAAAGTCCAAAAAGGACAGGAGAATATTGTTGCCGGGTGATATTGCTAAAATGAATATTCATGGTGACTTGAAATGTGGCAGTTAACCAGTATCTCCATGTTGTAAAATTATGGTCATCATGGATAGAGAGCAGAGTAAAAATGCTGTGCAATCCTTATAAAGAGAAGAAGTATTCCTGGACATATGACCAAATAATTAGATCATTTCTGTTCTGCTATTCTTCTATAGGATATAATGGTGATAGAGTGGTTTGGGACAATTAGATATGGCACATCTTTATGAGTTTTTAAATTCTCAATAAATAATATTTCTAAAACTGGGAAATTATTAATAATTGTTAGTTTTCTTCCTGCATTTCTGAAGTATTTTATTTTTGAATAATATTGGCTATTATATCAAAAGAAGTCAATTTTTTCCTATTGAAGAGAAGTTTAGAAAAATGTGAGGTCATGTCATAATACCACTTTATGGGCCACTGTGGAGAGCCTTGTGATATTTCCAAGCTGTAAGAATGTTGTAATTAGAAATCATGATTATATATTTTGAAAGTGTTGTGTATTCTTATATTCCACCTTAAGTTATTTTTCATTGATAGGCATGATATTACCTCTACCTGATTGACAATGAAGCCTTCCATTCTGGTTCTCAGTATATCAAAATGACTTTTAAATATATATGTATATATTTGTAGAATAATTCGGCAGAAGTTGTAAAGAAAACATAGTCATTTCTTTCATATTCTTCGTCCAGTTTCCCCTATTGCTAGGCATCTTACTCAGCAATGCTGTAGCTATCAAAGTGAAAGATTAACACTGGTCGTTTACTGCTCATTGCAGGCTGTATTGTTTTTTTATGGTAATGATTCTTTCATGTCTCACAATCAAATCAAATGTCACACTGCATTTAGGGTCAAGATGTCTTGTTCTCTGTTTTCAGTTTAGGGGAAGATATACAATTACAAATGTAAGAAAACAGAAATATGCCTCACCGTTCTTGTTAGTATCTTGGTGTCTTTATCCACTTGCCGCGAACTTGACTGATTAAATCAAGGAAAGGTTTTATATGGTTATGCTTAACATTGGGAACTACAGCACAGGTTCTCACGAATATTTATCTCAAATTTTTTTTTGTTGTTGTTGTCAATAGAAAGCCACCATAGCCTAAGTTCATGTTTTAAAGAATTGAAAAACATGACTTATATATTATAGTAGGCATGAAATCAAGCTAAAGTTTAAATGGAACTCATCCTAACAGTGGGTAGCACCAGCCCAGTGGGGGCTTTAACTAATATGCCTCAATTCTATTCCTAGTGATAACTCCTCTTGCAAGGCTCGATCTCCCGAAGGCTCCATCTCCAGAAGGCTCCATCTCCCGAAGGCTCCAGCAGCTGGAGACTGGGTATAAATGAGGCTTAATCATAAACATGAGGGTGCAGGAAACATTTCACATTCAAACCACCTGATTCTGCCTCTGGTCCCATAGATTCACAACCATCTCACGATGCTAAATGCAGTAAATTCAACTTTAAAAGTTCCTATAGTCTTTACTACACCAATACCATTCAAATGTCCAAAGTCTTATCTGAGATTCAAGGCAGTCTCTTAGCTGTAAACCCTATAAAATCAAAACACAAGTTACATATTTGTAACAAACATAAAATGGGAGGGCAAACCCCAGCAAACATCTTCCTGAACCAGAGTCTTCCTGCACCAGAATGATTAGCTTTCCTTGGTGGCGATCCATGTCCTGGCATCTCAAAAGTTCCAGGGTTTCCCCTGAAAGTCACATCATCTTCACAACTTCATACAATGATAACACAGGGCCTCCTCGCACACACCTCAACTTTGACTCACATCACCTTCTTCAGAACTATGCGTATTTTGTGACTTATTTCTGACACCTTAATCCTTTCATACCCAATGCCAACTGGGCTTTGCCCCCAGATTGCTAAATCTAAGTGGCATAAACTTTGTGGAGCAGAAAATTCCTTCAACATTCTTTGGTCAGAACCTCTTATCAGGAGAACCACCATCCCTCCTATTGTCTAAATGCAGAGCTGTAGACCAATTCTCAAAGGTGGTAATCTCAAATAATTGCAGCTGAAGGCTTCCGTCTTTGTGCCTGGAGTCTAAAGCTTCTCAATTTATTCCACCAAACACACTAGTCCATTACTGATAAATTCAACTTTTCTCAAGAAAAGGATAGAATACAGCTATAGTATTACACAAACTACCTCTAGCCCAGTCCTGATGAGACTATAACTGCAACAGGAAATTGGTACTACAGGTGTGGTTGTTGCTGAGATAAGCCTGACCATGTGGCTTTGGTCTTTTGGAAATGGATTGCAGGAGGAATTTGGAACTTCACACTAAGCGATACCTTGCAGTGTTATAAACAGAAATTAAGGGGCAATTCTGGTGAGCACTTGAAAGACCTAAATGGAAAGGTAAGTGTAGATTTTGAAGGCTTACCTTCTGAGGTGGTTTCAAAGATGAAAAAAAAAAGTGTTTTGTCAGAACTGGGCCACTGGTGAAAAGATGCATTCTGCCCATGTTCCCAATGCTTTCATGCCTGCATGCTGCCAGTCTGACTTCAGTAAACTGCAGATCCAGTGCTATAACAAATGTTGACCCAGTGGCCACTTCAAAGATGTGCATGTGTAAACTTAACGAGGACAACCCTGTATTAGATGGGCATACACTGTCAACGTGCCTTTTGAGAAACAAAGACTCCCTAAGAATTTCCTAACTTTGGAGAAAAAATGATATAACACAAATATATGGATGAAAATATATAGCAAATTATGATTCTTATTAGTTTTTAGGTAATCCAGGTACACAAGGCAATTTTAATCCCCTCAGATATCACCATGGATTCTATTTAAAGAATATGTTTCCGAATTTATGCCTTGTATACAGAAAAATGAGACTATGTGGAACAATGTTCTAGAATGGATTCCTGCTTCATGAAAACTGTCAGGATGTTTTTACTAACCTGATACAAGGACATCACTTTTCTTTCTTCTTTCTTTCTTTCTTTCTTTCTTTCTTTCTTTCTTTCTTTCTTTCTTTCTTTCTTTCTTTCTTCCTTTCTTCCTTTCTTCCTTTCTTCCTTTCTTCCTTTCTTCCTTTCTTCCTTTCTTCCTTTCTTCCTTTCTTCCTTTCTTCCTTCCTTCCTTCCTTCTTTCCTTCCTTTCTCTCTGTCTTTCTGAAAGAATATATATCTCCAGAAGTCTCAAAGGTAAAGAATTGTTGAGAGAAGGCTATACTAAATATAGAACAATATTGTTGACATTAACCTAAATAACTTATTTTTAGAACTTATAAAATAGTATAGCATATGGTGATGATATCATAAAGCTATTATAAAATCACTTGAAGTAAGTAAAGTCATCTACTGGTAGTCATATAAATTACCACAGAGGAAATGTGTTTTACAAGTAGTGGTAAGTGACAAATGTTAAAAAAAATTGACAAAAAGGATTATGATGGAAGAAACACTGGTTTTTATTGCATTGCTGACCATTGGTAATTAAGAAGTAATCTCTTGCTCAGTGCACATTTTTTTAGTATGGTCTGAGATAAAATTTAACCTTGTTTATTGTGTGTTATGGGGCATACTTTCCTATCATTTTTGAAAGTATTTTTATTTATTTGTTTTCAAGGGGAGAGAGAGAAAAAACTGGGAATGAAGGGGCATGCCAGGGCCCCTAGCAGTTACAAAAAAACTCCAGGACCTTAGTTCTTTGTAGTTCTTAGTTCTTTGAATCAAACCCAGGACCTTAGTCTTTGTAGGCAATGCCTTATTCGCTTAGTCATCTCTCCAGCCATGCCTATCATTTTTGAATGAATATCCCACAAAATGCTCATGTGTTGACGGCTTGTTCCTCAGTTGCTAGATGCATCATGAGTTCTCCAATCTATGTAATAGATTAATAATCCATTGTTGGGAGTTGACGGAAGCTTTTCGAAGTTCTGTTTAGTTGGAATAGGTCATTGGTGGCTTGAGGACTGTATTTAATCTTTGGCTCCCTTCTGTTTTACTCATTGCTTTCTTCATGATGAACTGTCACACCTCATGTGCAGGACCAATGGAGTCAACAAACCATGCACTGTAACCTTTGAAGTTGTGAGCTGAAATAGCAATTTCTTCCCTTAAATTGTGTATCTGAGGTATTTTGTCATAGAGATGTACATTTGACAGACACTTGCACACCAAAGCCAGTCATTGTGAAATCTCACATGTATAAATACATTACATTTTTTAAACAAAAGTCTTATTTGAGGGTCAGAATAATTTCTTATTGTATAAAACTCACAAATTGAAGAATAAGCCAGATATAAAATGGAATTGGAAGAATACATAGGAAACTGGATTATAAGAAAGTAATTATGGCTAACCCTACCAACCGACTGCAGGCAGAAAGCTGAGATCCTGGCAAGAGATGAGCCACCACAGTCATATGGTGGAGGATCCATATGGAACCCCACAGAGAATGATTGGATGAACAAGGGACCCACAGTCATAGCCATTCAATCAACACAGGATAAGCCAGTGAGACAGAAACCAACGAATCTCGACACAAAAACCCCTAAGCTCACAACATGAAAGAAGCCTTGATACTCACCCACCACGACTCAGGGAACTAAGCAGAAGAGAGGGCAGAAAGATTGTGAGAGCCTTGGTGGGGGAGAATATCAGAGACTTGGCAACCCTCAGTAACAACACACTTGGGTCATGAGAACCCAGCTGAAGACTGGGCTATCCATGGTCCCCTACCACAAAGACTGATCCAGACGGCCCACAGAGGAGGATATCCAGCTGACTGGGGATGGGGAGGGGGGCAATGAGGAATTGGAGTTAACAACTCATTGTTGGCCCACTAAACAATGTAACTCATTATGGACAATAAAAAAAGATCAAAAAAAGAAAGTAATTATGGCCTGAGGAGACAGCTCAGTGGTTAAAGTACTTCCCTGCAAAGCCTAAAGACCTGGGTTTAATTCCCCAGAACCCATGTACAACAACAATGTGCAGAGTGGTGCATACATCCAGAGTTCATTTGCAGTGGCTGAAGGCCTTGCTGCACCCATTCTCTCTGTCTCTCTACTCCCTATCTTTGGTTACCAATAAGTAAATAAATGTTTTTAAAAGAAAGTTATCATTTCATTGTATCAATAAATACATGATGAAATATGTATTTTTCCAGTAGTCATTTGTAGATTACCTACAATGCACCACACATTTTTGCAATTCAAAAAAAGCTTCCTGTGTTGTCAGAAAACTTTCAATGTTGAGATAGTCACAGACATATATATGTATATATATACATATATAAATATATATGTGTATATATATATATATATATATATATATATATTCTTCTACAGTTTCTTGGAATAAATCTTTTCCGAGAAATGACAGCATCAGTTATACCTGAGTTAAGGATCTTAACAGTGGTGGGCTTGTAGAGTGTCCGGTACTTTAAAGATTAAATGTATGGATTACTTGGCCATGGTAATGATGAGAACTTATTTTCTTTATTGCCAACCTGTAAATTTAAAGCACTAAACACCTTGCAGAATACATTCTTTGATATGACTTCTCCAAAATACTAATATGCTGGGTATACCAATTTTTAAGTAGTGCAATATTTCCCAAACAAGTACAAAAAACTAAAGGTTAAAAAACTTAGTGAAAAGGGGAACAAAGAACATTGATTTGAGAAGGGAAGCATTTGCAAAATCCATAAGATTTGAGTCTCAATTTTGAATTTTGGAATGTGGAAGAATTTGTGGAAAACCTAATAGAAAATGCTATGTAATAAAGCTGAGGGGGTGTATAGAGCACAGAAACAACAGTGGTACAGCCTATGTGCTAGAGTTCTCCACAGATCAGACCCGACAGGAAGCATATGCAGTTATGAGGTGATTTACTATGTGGTTTATGGGATCAGAAGCTTGACAGGCCCAGGATTGCTAGTAGAGGCCAAGAAGTTAGATATTGGCCATGATGTGTAAGAGGGTCAAGGGCTTAAGGGGAGGAGATGACAGACATGTAAGTAGAGGGAGAGGGTATTGGGTTGGAGTATGAGTGTGGTCGGGGCTGGAGAAGGGGTGAAAAGAGGTTAATAAAAATTAAAGATTCCATTTATAAGCTACATATAAATGAATATATATAAAAATTTTAAAGCGAGTTTTAGCTGAAGTACCCTCTAGTGTTGGATAATACTGAGCCTAGAGAAGCCAGAGGCTGTTAGAGAAAAATTCCAGCGCTAAAGGTAGGATAACTCCTGGTGAGGTACTTTTCAGGGAGGCCCCTGAGGACCTCAAAGAAATACAGGCTATAGCCATGCTTTTGGTGGCCCACCAGCACTAGATGATAAGACTCTGAGTCACAAGACACTGAAATTCAAACTGGAAGTGAGCTGGAAGCCATCTCCCTGCTTGCTTACTGTCTTAGTGCTGGAAAAGTCTATGCAGGCTGATGGATGAACAAAGCCATCAATAATGGACCCTGCAAGATGCACAATGGTTCATCTAGGCAAGATGTGTCCACTGGCGGAATAGTGACATGACTGTTATGGGGGTAACCAGCTGCCCTCTGATTGGCTTTGAGGCCTGCTCTATGGAAGAGAATTCGTGCCTATTACTGAAAACATACTGTAAAGCCTATGTGTGGAAGGTCATAGACCCAAGGGAAGAAGCTACGACTGTTATTTGGATGAATGAATATTCTAGGCCCATCATATTGCCCTCTAAATTTTTATTTTTATGCCTGTTTATTATTGCCACTGCAATTTTTTGGTCAGAGAAGATTCTTTTTTTCTGATGGCTCCTATGACCAGAAAGACTCAAAACTCATCAAAGTTCTGAGAAAAGTTTCAGCTGAGTGTTGAGGACTAAAGGAGACATTTCTATCACACCAAGGCTCAGGAAACACTGTAGAAGAGGTTGAACACAGAATTTAAGAGCCAAAGTACCAGAAGTGCTTTGAAGCTCTGGCTTCTGTTCACAAAATGACCATTGCATGCATGACCTCAGAGTGGCTGCCATTACCTATGCAATACTGAGCCCATCAATGTGTAGTCATGGATGACAGACAGAGGAGCACAAAAAGGGAAAAAAACATCAACACAGAAGAGAACAGGGACTAGACTATGGTCAGTGGGAAGGGGACTGGGTAAGAGGATAAACAGTCACGAGAGGGTATCATGACCCAAAGACATTATGTATGTGCTGAAAATTGTCATAATATGTTTTTTAAGAAGGAAATCTAACAAGCAGAATTTGGTATCTTCTGAGAAACAGTTTTAGCTCTAGCTCTATTTTTTGTTGCTTGAAACAGATGTACATCTAAACATAGTTGTTTGCTTCATGTCATCAAAAATGAGGTAAACACAATTATACAGTCAACCTTAATTCTTATGTGTTCTCATTTTTACGTTATTAAAATGATTTTTATAGTTCACCCTGAGGTTTATGCAAATCCACAGACGCACCTGTGATAAAAATGTTCTTATTTAGTGTTTGAATATAAACAGAATGAAAGAAATATCTAACTGCTGAAAGGAAGATTTTTTTTTTCCCAAACAGATGTGGCAACTTCTTGATTTGTACTAATTATACATCTCAGTTCCCTATAAAAGCACCATACAGGCATCTAGGTCATGGACTTGTCTTTTTGTTTCTAAAATATTGCAATGACACTATGAAAGCTGATCTTGAGGAATTCTTTTTCATAATAGACTAGAAATGCTCTTTTCCCCAAATACCCACAATTTTTATTTATAAGACAAATATCGCATAGCAGTCCAAGCATAACATTGAGTCTGTAATTGTGGAGTAAGTTAGCAACATTGAACAGAAAAAAATTATAATAATTAAAATCATGTTTAATTCCATTTATTATCATCACAATTCTGTTAACTATCAATGCTATTATGGAATGCATTGCCAAGCTGTAACTTTTGATAAGAGAAACAATGCATGAATTATACAACTTTGCCTAAAGATTATCAAATATGATAAGGATTCATACATGACTATATTGAAGTCTAAAAGTTTTAGATCCTAGATAAGAAAATTAAAAAGGCAACTTTCCTGCAAAGGGAATAAGAAGTTAGCCTTCATGATTAAAGTTGGATACGAAATGACTCAAAAGCAATATTCTTAACCAATTTGAATTCCACACAATACTGACAAATATATATAAATGTATATTACCAGGCCAGGTCTGTGACTCCAGATCTGCAAAGATACATTAAAATAATAGCTTTTAAACACTTGCAACTGACAAGCTTACCCAGATTCCGTGAACCCAGGGAAAGCCCTCGACATTTTTCAGACATATTTAGCTGACACACTGTCATAACTGAGGCCAGGGACATATTTATTTACTTCAAAAATAGAACAGCTAGACTTGTAACAGTGATGTTGTGTCTTTCTGCCTTTTCAGTTGAGCAACGTGTGGCCATCCTCAAGAGATCAGGGATTCAGAAACCCGCAACATGGAAATACGAAGCAGAGAAAATCAAAGCAGAAACCCTTTGTGTTGTCAGAGAAAAAAAAATCAAGAATTATTTGAACAAAACTTTCATCTTAACAAAGGGAAAATGGTTTTAAAGACTCAAAAGTGCAATGTTTCTAAATTATTAGGTCTCCAAAGAAGATTCCCAAACTTTGTGTCTTCAGAATTTTGTTTGCTTTTCAATAAGATTGTTCAATTTAATATCATGGTGGAAACTTTGTTATAATTCTATATCAGCCTTTTCTAAGACAGCAATAACACTAAATAACTGGTTTCCTTTTGACTGACTTGGAAATGCATGTTCACTCATTCAATATGGTTTCAATACTGAAGACTGCAGAGAAATAGCAATTTAAGCTACATGAAAGTTTTGTTTGAAAAAGAATTTAATGTGGGCAGGGGGCTGGAGAGATGGCTCAGTCTGCAAAGCCTAACGACCTTAGTTTGATTCCCCAGTGAAAGCCAGACAGCAGCACATGCCCCTAGATTGAACCTAGGTTGGTGCCTGTGCCAGGGAAGCACTTTACCACTGAGCAACATCTTCAAACTACAAATCGAGACTCTCACCTGAAGCAGTGCGAATGATGATGATGACTTTTCACTACAGGAAAAATAGTCATTTCTATTTAAATATAATTGAGGTAGTGACCCACACTCCCAAAGTGAGAAACAATAAATCCTCATGGAACATTTATATGTGTGTCTATAAATGGTGTCAAATGTGGGAAAAGCCTAAAAATTTAGAAAGGTGACCCAGAGATAGTGTATTTTTGTTGCTTATATGAATATGGACTTGTAAGTAAAGTTGTTCTATCTAGACTCATATACTATTATGCCCTATGCAGCAGCAAGAGGTAACAGGTAACCACAGAGAAGGTATATGGCCCCTAATGCTAATAGTCCTTAACATGTAGACTAGGGAAGAGATAATTTATCTGTGGTCATTGTAATCACAGTCAAATCCAAGTGTAGCAGTGTCACAAAGGCAATCCTAGGTGTAAAGACTGAAAGTCCAACCTAATACAACTAACTGTCACTAATACAAAACTTTTGCTCCCCTAAATGCTGCCCAAGAAGCCACCCCCCTTAAATACACAGATGTATAAATGAGCTTCAGAGGAAACATAATTATCCATGATGGTTATTACAGTTTTTGCACAAAGGACGCATTGGGTAACAATTTGGGCATTAAAGAGCAGGTCCTCTGAGAAAACACCTTCTAATATTCTTTTATACAGATAATAAGTAACCTGCTGTGCGGTGCTCTTTCTAATACAGTGCCCACACATTGCAATTATATTGAAAAAAGTTCATGTGAACAACTCTTCTTTTTCAACTCAAACTCATTTATTTTTCTTCATATCATGCCTTTGGTAATCTTTAGAAGGTCCTATTTATCTTCCGAATATTTTAACAGTTTCTGTAATACAGCATAGTAATATATTTAAAAGCTTACTGGGATTGTTTTTACTTTTTATAGGAAACATACCAAAATTACCAGAATCCTTAAAAGGATATTTTTTTAGTTGTAGTACATTTACACTGGAAGAGTATAGTCCATATACAAATAATCTACAGTGGAACGTTTTTCTATATAAGACTATTGCCAAGCAGCAAAAATATTCAATATTTATTTATTTACTTAACTGTGGGGCAGGGTCTCTGTAGTTTCGGCTCATCTGAACTTGCTATGTACACCAGGCTGGTTTTGAACTTGCAGTGATTCCTCTACCTGTGCCTTTGAAGTGCTGGATGGTTGGCATGTACTGTCATATCTGGCTTAGCATTTCATTTTTCTACTTTCAAACTTGTGTCTGTGATACCAGGAGAGTTAGACATCTATTCACCATTACAACAACCTGGTCTATGACCATTAGAAACATCACAGAAGAGCTGGCATGATGGCATATATAGCGCATGATGCATAAGCATGAGCATCTGAGTTGGGGTCTCCAGAACTCACAAACAGCTGGACACAGTAGTGAGCACCTGCAATTCTAGTGCTCCTATGGTGAGATGCGAAACAGACAGGGAAGCCCACAGGAGGTCACCTGCTAGCTAACCTGGAGGATGCAGTGCGGAATCAAAATAAGCCCTGCCTCAAACAAGGCTGAAGGGGAGGACCAATACCCAAGTCGGTCCTCTGACCTCCATGACCTCCATGACCTCCATATGTGCACCACGGCCCACATATGCCTACACGTGCGTATGTCTGTGTGTGTGTATGTGTGTGTGTACACACAGAAACAGATACACATCACACATATACACATACAGCATACACACACACACACACACACACAGAGAGAGAGAGAGAGAGAGAGAGAGAGAGAGAGAGAGAGATAGAGAGGTAGAGAGAGAGAGATATTATAGAATGTCCCAGAAACAGAATATTTTTATTTCAGTAACCTGGTCACTTTAGTAACCTTGATCAATATATTCATTTAAAGTATGATGCAATTAATTTCAAAACATGGGGACATGGGATTTCAAAGGAAAAAAAATAAGGCATGTTTAGTATCACTAGAGTAAGCATCTGTACTGAGTTCTAAAACCATCAGCAATACTGTGGTGATGGTGGTTCCAAATATGTGGTGAGGAATGAGGAAGGCTCTTCTTCATCCTAAATGACAGAATGTTTGAACTAGGCTGAATAGTAAGAAACTTTAAATAGCCTTTTAAAATTATGAATTTGATTGCTAGAAAATGTACACTTTTACTTTTCAATCCTATTCCAAGAGGCTCTTCAACTTAATTTCACAATTCAGAGGAAAGAAAAGCCCAAGCCATATAATTTTAATTTATATTGGCTTTCCTTCAGAAATCTATAGGAAGGAGCTATCTGCTTCCCTACTGTAGCATTAGTACATGGTGAACTCTTTTGCTTGTGTGTGTGTGTGTGTGTGTGTGTGTGTGTGTGTGTGTGTGTGGTGTATGCACATATATGTGCTTGTGGCACCCCATGTGCTCGCCTGTGGTGGCCGGGTTAGAACAACAGGCGATCTGCTCTATTGCTCTTCCACCTGCTCTTGTTTGAGCTGGAGTCTCTTACTAATTCCTGAATTAGTTTTCTTTTCCCCAAGCTCCAGAAATTCCTGGGTCTCTCCTTTCCTCCAGGACTGGGGTAAGAGGCAAGTGAGTTCACATCCAGCTATTTACATGGGTTCTGAATATGTGAATGTAGGCATTCTCAGGCCCCTCAGACCTTCGTGCTAGTGTAGGAAGTGCACTTAATTGATGAGCCATCTCTCAAGTCCATATGTGAAGATTTTATGTAGTTCATTGATATTCATTCCTTCTGGAATTGGTTAAGAATTAATGTATTTTTATGTCACCCACATCTTTGCAAATTTCTACTCAAAAGCTATCTTGTTATCTACTTATTACCAGAAGGCATATCTCAGGGGTTTCAGATTAACAATACTATAGTAAAAATAACAGATAATACATATGTAAAGATTAAAGTTAGACCAGCCATTTCTATCTATTTGAAATCTATGTGCTTCTCAGAGGAGCTTTCTCAAAGATCAGAATAGCTCTGATAAAAAATTTAACACTAAGTATTCCAAATATTAAATTATCAGTTTTCTTCAATATGTCCAAAGTTTCTTGAGGAAATGTATTAATTTTCTATCATCACCAGAGCACATCACTATGGATTTATTTGTATAAGACAAAGTACATTTATTATTTCAGAGTTCTGGAAGTCAGAAGTCAGAGACAGGCCACAGTAGACTAAAATCAAAATACTATCAGGAGCACATTGGAGGGGTACAATATATTCCCTGCATTCTTCAGCTGACTACACACTACCTACTCACTCTGCACACACTGCGTGTCCTCCTCAATCTTCAACACTAACAGCCTCTTCTCATTTCCCTCACACAAGGCCCCTGTATTAGGTTCACATCTCCCCTTCTGACTCTTAACTGCCCTCCTTCTTTCTTTCCCTCTGAGGGATGCTTGTGATTACACTGCCCTCACCTCTGTCATCAGAAATAGCATCTCCAATTCAAAATGCTTCATCACATCTGCAAAGGTCCTTTGTCATATACAATAACATACTCATTGAACTCAGATGAGGATGTGGGCATTATTGTGGAGAACAATTCTGTACCTGCTGCTAGTACCATGTGCATTTTTTGCAACCTTTTAAGAGATTTAATGTCTCTTTGTTGTTAACAATTATTTATTTTCATTGTACATGGTACTATGTTACATAAGGACATTTTTGTAGAAACGTATTTTGCAATGAACACAGTCTCCCACCATCTTTCTCATTTTCTCTACTTCCCCTCCCATTAGTCTGTTTTTCCATAGACAATTTCACTACTACATTCATATCATATATATTTACATATGACTTTGTGTATTATAGAAAATTTAAGAACTCCCCAATGAGAAAGAATATATGAAATTCAAGTTTCTGAGAATAGCTTAATTCATTTAATACGATTATATGCAAACTTGATTCCACAGCAAAAGAAAATAGTTATGACTTTTTCAGGAAATGGACACTGTTTGAAACGATCATGACATTTTCTAAATGGGATCTTAGATTTAGTAGCATTTGAGATATATTGGAAATGTTTAAAGGAAATCTGATGAATGAACAAATGAATTAAGTATAATTAATGATGCACAGTACAGTGCCATTTAAGTGATTTTTATTATATACTATTTTCAATTCAATAAAGAACTTTAGGGTCAACAACATTATAAAGGTATAAAACATCTTAAGATGTGTGACTTGACCTGTTGAAGAATATGACATTGTCCTGTAAAAAAATGGATCATGGAATGCTATCACATTTGTTCTACTCAGAAGAATGTCCTTTCTATGAAGGTAATAATAACAAGGACATTCCCCATTCTCCTCACCCTTGATTTCTACCTATTTTCTCTACCCTAAGGATTTCTTTCTTGTAGCTTTTGTCATAATTTCTACATAAAAAACTATTGATATTAGAGTTTAAATTATGATTATAAATCTTTAGTGTTTCATACTTTAATGCCACTTTATCTAACTTATTCCCTTTAAGCACTTGAAATTATATATTTTATTTTCCAGTGTGCCTGTCTTGAAATTTAATCAAAAACTATTAGATGAAAGATCAATGTCCTGGAAGCTGATTAAGCATAAAACCAGAAAAAAAATGACATTTTCTGCAGTCCTCTAAAGCTTAGAGAAACAGTTGCCCAAATGAAATTCCCTAGGTCCTTGTGGTGGTTTGAGTGTAATGTCTCCTCCACTCACCATAGACTCACATGTTTTAAAGACTTAATCCTCAGTTGGTGGAGCTATTTGGGAAAATTGTGGAACCTTTAGAAGGTAGAGACTTGCTGTAGGAGGTGAGTCATGGGGGATGCTTTGAGGTTTATCTACTTGTTTTTGCTCTACTTCCTGTCTGCCAGGGTGTCTATGGCTTCCCACTCCAACCTACTATGAACGCTAACATCTGGAACTATAAGCCAAATAAAACTCCTTAATAAGTTGCTTCTGGTAACATATTTTGTCTAAGCAACTAAAAAGTAACTGATACATAAAAATTAGTATTAAAGTGGGGCTGCTGTGATAAACCTGGACATGTGGTACTTAGGCCTTGGAAACTCGTTTGGGTAGAAATACTGAAGAATTTGGAGCTTTAGCCTAAAGAAGGCCAAGAATTCTGTTAGTACAGCTTAATGTACCATTTGGGGGGTGTTTGGATGACCAGAGCCCAAAGAAATGTGGACTTTGAATGCTTGGCTCAGATGCTTCAGGGGGGAATATAGACTCTGTTAGCAGTCAGGCTAGAGGCAGTGTGACAGTTGCAGGCAAGCTCCATAGACCCCTCCCCTTGAGTGGGAGGTGTCTCTAACCAGAGATCCAACCTAGGTGCTAAAACTGATTGGTCAGGTATGGACCAACCAGCTGTCTCTCTGACTTCCTGGTGGAGGTTTTAAAAGTCACTGAAACAAAGTCCAGCCCCTTCTTCCCTCCACATGCTTTCCTAGAAGGAGGACCTTCAATCTCCAGGATTTAGGAAGATAATGGCTGGGGTGAGGGGGTAGGGCTCAAGATATTTCCCACATGAACCGTTTTTCTCATGATGGGAGCCCTCTGCTGTCTTTTCTTCTTTTGCTTGTTGAGCTGAACAGCATAGATTTTGTTAAACCCTCTCCCACATGTTCTCTCTGCACTGGTGGCTGGAGAACTCTGTAACTTCCCATTCTCTTTTAAATAAAGTCTCTCACTATAGCTTATCCTCTGATGGTCTATAAATTTAATTCATTAACTTTATAGACAAGAATTCAGGTACTCCTTAAATTCTGAGGTGCATTGGAATTTTGCTGGGTATTAACTAAGTTTTAATCCCCAGCTTAACTGTCACAGCAGTTCACGTGGCATTAAGGCAAAGAAACTGACTCCATTCTGCCCTTGTACTAAGAACTTGACCCAAGTTGAATTTGAAAGTGAACTAATGTGTTTGGTCAAGGAAAGTTCAAGGCTAAATAGCACTGAATTTGTGGAGTGACTTCCTTTAGCTGCCCTGATTCAAATGTATAATAAAATAAGAGCAAAATACCGAGAAGAAAGAGATAAAACTATAAAGTTTGGTAGAGAAAATATGTAGACAAATTTGAAATCTGGAGAAGGGAAAGGTAGCCCTTTCATCTATCTGTATTTATTAAAGATAAGAAAACTGCTCTGGTGGATGAGTATTAAGGCTGCTTTAAGGTTGTGAACTTGGGGGTCTTTGTGTCAAAAATTGTTGGTTTCTGTCTCACTGGCTTATCCTGTGTTGATTTAATGGCTGTGGCTGTGGGTCCCTTGTTCATCCTGACATTCTCTGTGGAGGCATGGCCAGGAGAACCTGGCTGAATACTAGGCTATCCATGGTCCCCTGTCACAAGGACTGATCCAGAGGACCCATGGAGGAGGTTATCCAGAGGGGGAGGGGAGGGCAGCAGGGAATTGGGGATAACAACTCATTGTTTGCCCACTAAATATTGTAACTCATTATGGACAATAAAAAAAAAGAAAAATGTTCTGGACTGGGGCAATCGAAAAGATGCCCTGAAGGTGAGACTCAGCTCACTGAAAGCTCAAGATAGAATGGGAATTGTTTTGAAAGGTAAAGGCCTGAAGAAAGAATGCTGAAGGAGGTCTCTGCTCCAGAAGGTCAACATACAGAGGCTACCAGAGCTGTGTTTCCTCTGGACCTGGCAGCAGATCTTGGCAGCACCAGCTGCATGGCACTGGTTTGAAAGAATGAAACGGACAAGACTGGGGAAGGCATGAAGTGTTGCAGGACAATTCCAAAATGCTGCTGTAGCTAAGCAATATGTGGTGGGTTTGAAATCCCTTCGGGTGAGGCCACCTGTGAAGATGAACTTGAAGTTGCAGTGGAGACCTCAGGATGTTAGAAAAGACAGGACTGTGGGACAAGCTGCAGTCTCCAGGAGGATCCAACCCACAAGAAAGCCTACAGGCAGCACAGCTGGAAGACCAGTGTTGCCTGAGCCTTTTGGAGCTCAGAGGATTTTATCATAAATCCAAGATTCCAGACACAGAGCTGTGGGATTTGGAATTTTCTCTGTCGGGTTTTGGTCCAATATTTCCTTGTTATACTCACATTCTTTCATTTTGCAATGGGGATGTTGCTCTGTGCCATTTTATATTGGATGTATATACTTTGTGTTTTGATTTTATTGGGCTCACACTTTGCTTTGAGTCTCAAAGGATACTGGACTTTTGAGCAGTGGTGACCTTGTTAAACAACAATAACAACAAAAACCCACTGTGGGGACTTTCAAAGTTTTGCTTCATGAAACAGCCATGAGTTGATGGAAGTTAGAGGTGGAATGTTTGAATATATCGCCCCCTCACGAGCTCATGTGTTTGAATACTTAAATCCTAGCTGCTGGACCTGTTCTGGGAGATTATAGAACCTTTAGGAAGTAGAACCTTGCTGGAAGAAATATATAGTCCAGTCCCACTTGCTGCTCTCTCTCTCTCTCTCTCTCTCTCTCTCTCTCTCTCTCTCTCTCTCTCTCTCTCTCTCTGTCTCTCTCCTTCCTTCTGCTGATATGATGCTGTGATGCTGGTTCTTGCTTCTGCCAAGTTTTTCTGACATGCTGGATTCTACCATCTAGAACTGTAAGCCAATTAAACCCAATTTTTCCATAAATTATTTCTGGTTAGGTATTTTATTTCAGCACTGAGAAGTAACTGAGACATACTATGTCTTCTAAATGAGCATTTATACCCATTTTTACTTATTTTTGACTGTTTATTTATATATTTCCCAGTACTCAAGAGCAGGGAGTTGTTGTTCTACAACACATGATTGTCACGTTCCTGTATTTTGATTCATTTTCATTTTCATTCTGCATTCCCACCCTCCACCCCACACCCAGCTGTAACTCTGATTGGCACTATAAGTTTTTATGTGTGATTTTAAGTTATCATTCTAATTTATTACATTTTCATTATATACATAACTTACACTTTATGTTTTTATCTTTTTCCCTCGAAAGTGTTTTTTCTCCTTAGGTTTGTACATTGCAAAAAATATATGCAGTTACTTGCTTTTTACCTGTTGGACAAATTAACTCCACTGGGTTTTTCTTATTTATTTATCTACATATAAGCTCATAATTTACTTTCAAGTGCCCATTTCTATAAACAACACAGTTAATCTAGCAGTTATGGAGATGTGTGATAATTATGGATTTGTGTGAGAATTTCTTTTAAATGTAAACCCAAGGGCAACGTTTCAGGGTCAGCAATCTCTGAAAGAAGTGTTTGGGGGGGTCTTCCCAGGATTCTGAGTCAGTTGAACCACCTGCTACCCAGCAGTCTTGTTTACTGTCTTCACCAATGTATGGCTTGCTAATTTTTGTTAATTTATAAGAAATAAAATGGTGTTTTGTTATTTTAATTTCTATTTCTCTGATGATCAATAAATTTGAGTATTTTAATGCTCTGATACTAATTATTATGCCCTTTCCCTTGTCAGTTGCCCTCTGACATGTTGTATCCACTTACCTACTGTACTTTTGTTTATTGCCTTTCTGAATAGCTTTGCTTATTCTAGATATCAGTCACCTTAATTATGATGCTATCATTCTCCTTGATTCTTCCATGTTTGCATCCTGGGCTGATTCTCAACATGATTCTCTTTTTGATTAATGAGACGTAGGTTAAGCTTCAAATATAAGCAACTATTGACTTATAGTAATACAAAGCAAAAGATTAGTGATAAATTGCAGCCCTCATTTTAAAGCTATGAGATGTTGAATTCTATATTTAGTTGTGTTTCAGTGATTTTTGTCTAAGTTAGCTAAATAAAATAGGAACTTTATTTGCCAGAATTGTCTCAGAGTTATGGCCATTCATCAGTGTGGACTGGAAACAAAAGTTATTCCATATTCTAAAGGTCGATGTAGAGTTCCAGGTCCTTCCTGGCATAGGCCACAGAATTTCTGCTTTTCTATGGGCTCACCGATGGACCTGAAGTGACACCAAAGTGTGTGAATGTATGAATGCATGTCGTGTGTATGAATATTTGTATGTGTTTGTATGAACCAGTGGGTGTAGGCGAATGTGTGTGTGTGTGTGTGTGTGTGTGTGTGTGTGTGTGTGTGTGTGTGTGTGCCAGAAGTTGATGTCAGGTATCTTAATTGATCACTCTCAATATTGCTTTTGGAAACAGGGTTTCTCATGGAAAAAAGAGCTCACTGACTGTGCAGATAACCTGGCAGGTAAGCTCTGGGGATCCTCCTGCCTCTGCCTTCTAGTGTTAGGGTTAGAGGTGTGCACCTCCACTCTGTACACTTTATGTAGATTCTTGGAATCTGAACTCAGGTTTGTATGTGTGCAAGCTCCTTACCAACTGAGCCATCTTTCCATCTTTCTAGCCCTCTTCAGCCTCTTTGGGATGCTGAATCTCCTGACGGGTTCCCTCAGAATCTGATCTGTGTATAGCTCTGTGGTGGGGATGACTGTCTTATCTTTGAGCCACCTGCATTATGACAACTTAAGATAGTCAGAAGCAGATGCAGGCTCCAATTGCTTAATTCTCTGTTATTCTTCTATGTCTAGATTTCCTCCTCATCTGCCAACCTTACTCTTTCAACTTAGGCCAAGGTTTTGAATAGATTTCCTTAACAGTTTCCACCGTTAGTGTAATAAAGTGCATACAGTGTAATCCCCACAATAAATCTTTTAAATCACTCACAGTATTTCTGATTCTTTCAAAATATGGCAGGTATAATATATGGACAACAGAACTAGAAATATATACTCCTGTAAACCTGTGGCACAGATACCTACCTCAGAATTATCCATGGGTCAGAATCTTAAGCAGGCAAAATGCAAATATACTATTAACGAAACAGATTATTGAGTAGGAAATAAATCTGTGATATTAATAACACTGAGCCAGCGTCACCATTCATTTTTCACGTTTTGTGAGTAATAGGTCACTTTGGGAAGAAACCTGTGGATGCTGACATTTTTGAAGTACACATACACTCCCCAATGCATATGAAAGTCTGTAAATCTCTAGGTTACAACTCCTTTCCTACACCAAGAGACACATTTGTTTTTTGGCAGTTTAGTCTCTGCCTAATTACCTCCTTTTTTTTTTACCTCCTTTTTTTTAGAACCTGGTTCTCACAGGAATGACATCACACATTCAACCTTTCTCTATTCCAGCTGTCTTAGCTCCTCCAACCAGCACAGATCGAGTGCCTTCCACATGTGCTGAGTCACAGATCTAGTTGCATCTTGAGGATGCTCAGTGACAATGAATCCTCTTACTTCATGAGGAGAATTCCTGCCAATGCCTGGTGGTGGCATTATCTGGTACCCAAGGTGACAAACTCCAAATTTATGACCTGGACAGTATGTTGTTGCTTTTGAAGCCTATTGTCCAATGTCCTATTTGGCTTTTTCCTATTTATCTTTCTTTCTTTCTTTCTTTTTTTTTTGAGGTAAGGTCTTGCTCTAGCCCAGGCTGACCTGGAATTCACTCTGTAGTCTCAGGGTGGCCTTGAACTCACGGCGATCCTCCTACCTCTGCCTCCCAAGTGCTGGGATTAAAGGCGTGCGCCACCACGCCTGGCTTTCCTATTTATGTTTCTAAAGGACTTCTAGAGACCAGAAATGCATCTGAAGCTTCCATTCTTCCTGGAACAGCCACAAACACAGCCCAGAACCATCTGGATAATGCAGATTCACATGGAAACTTCCACCTTCCCAAGCCAAGAGCAAATAGACAGAAACCCAATATCTGTGGAGGGAAGCAGAACTTGTTAATAACATCCCTGAAGCTTCCACTCACAGAAAAATGTTCTCATTTCTGATAAAAGGGTAATTAAAATGCATTCTTAATTAATTAATTATTAATTAATGATGGAAATGAAATGAGAGAGTGAATGATAATAAGCTGCTGGTTAAATACTGAAATTTCCTAAGGAAGAGTTAATAAATACCAACCACAAAACCAAGACAATACTCTTACTTACAGAAGTGTTAACATTAGATAACTTTCTAATCATCAGGAAATTTTGACATAAAATAAAAAGATTTCCTCTTTAGCAGGTAGGATTCATAGTTTTCTTTCACTCTCTGGAGACATCAGACACAAGGGAAGGATACTTATTAAACTCTGAGTTCTATATATGTCAGTTTACTTAACGTTAAGGTAATGAAGGAGAATAGGAGAAAGCTAGATGCTTTTAGGCAATTTCAGTTAGACACAGGCCCAGAGAGAACCAATGCCCCCTCGCCCTGGCATGACTAGAACTCTTGACAGGAATGGAACTTGTGTCTTGTGGAGACAGTGCCCCTGATGCCCACAGTCCAATATACTACCTAGGTAGAAGCTTTATCTTCTATCTAGGACCCTGGGTTCCGCCCTTCAAATATATAAGCCATTGGGTCTTCCCTTTGCATACCTGAATATGAGGAAATGATATATTTCTGATTGACTATAAAGGCTGCTTTTAGGCTGAACTGTCTGTCTGTCTGTCTGTCTGTCTGTCTGTCTGTCTGTCTGTGTCTCTCCCTCTGATTCTGCTTGCCTTATCCTGTGCTTCTTGGGTACTAGTGAGTCAGCCTCCCTCCTCACCCACCCAGCTGGGTGGAAGAGAATACTAATTTTTCTTGGTCTGGGTGACTTCTCTGCTTGCCTCTGCTTTATAGTTTGGGGTTACTCTTCACTTAAATTAGAGGTATTATTTTCCTCTGGTCTCTGAATCTACCATATGTGAATTTCCCTTACACTCCAGATCGGCCATGTGGGTGCTTTCTCTAGCTATAGGCCTGTTACCTGTGTAACTTTTCTAGTTTCAGGTAACTTTGTGTATAAGTCTCTTTACTACTCACTTCTCACTTGAATTTCTTGGTCTCTGCTTTGATATTTCCCCTCATCTATTCTTCATCAAGCCCCCATGTGTGCCCTCTTAACTTCCTTCCATGGGGAAGCACAAGGTGGATGCTATGTGTATTTCTTCTAAATCTCTTCACAAGTGCACCAAAGTTCTGTGCTTGAGGCTGTGTTCCAGTCTTCCCTTGAAACCTCAATTTCTCTTAAATGAATCTTATGAACTCTGTAGCACTTCCTACTGCTTACATGTTCATGACTCTGCTCTAGACTTCTCCCTGGATCGCAATTTCCCTTAAATAAATCTCACAATATGTGATTTCTCCATAAATAAACAGTAATTCATAATTTATCCTTCTTGAGTTTGCCTTTATTAATTATTTGCTAAAGGTAGGGAATGACCCAAAATTGGGGGGGGGGAGAAACACTCTTCCTAATCCAGCCAGACTTTGCTGCAAGGTGGTGAAATTCTCCTACTTATAGTGGAATAAAATAGAAAAATGATAATGATTCTTGCTTGCTGGGCGTGAAAATCTGGACTATTTTAAAACCTATCTTTCCTTTCCTGCTCCTCCCCATGATCCCGGAAGGACCCATGACTCCCAGGGAATGCTGGGCAGCAGGCTAACTGCAGTGCTACCATGCATGTTCCAGAGTGGGTGGTAAAAATGCATGGCTGTTGGAACAGCACTGTTCTTGTCTCACAATTAAGCTGAAAGTTAGGATACATGTGGGAAATCAAGAAAGAGGAGGAAGAGGACAAGGAGGAGGATGGGGGGAAGGAGAAAATAATGATTGCCATTCAGATGCACATTTCAGTATTGCTTTTCCATTTTGCTGTCCCCTGCTGGGATGTTTTCCTGCATTAATGTGAGCTCTTGCTCTAGCAATGACCAGACCTTCTCATGCCACCATCAGTGAGTCAGTTAGGATTTTGTGTGTCACTCCTGTTTGACTTTGTATCCAAGAAGACCTTTCAAGAGTCACTTGAAATCATTATATTTCATGTTCTTACCATCATAACTTATTCAGGAAGATGATAGCTTTAGAAAAATAGACGGATAAATTTTTATTTGTAGGCCATACAGGTAGTTGCCATAAGCAAGGGAAAAATGAAAAAAAATATTTAAGTTTACTTCATGAGGGCTGGAGAGATGGTTCAGCGGTTAAGGCACTTGCCTCCAGTGCCTAAGGCCCTGGGTTCAATTCTCCAGGATCCACATAAGCCAGACCTACAAGGTGGTAGCCCTGGTTCTCGCTCACTTGCTCATGTTCTCTCTCTCTCTCTCTCTCTCTCTCTCTCTCTCTCTCTCTCTCTCTCTCTCTCTCTCTCTGCTTGAAAATGAAATAAAGAAAATATTTTTAGAAAGTTTACTTCATGCAAAAATTAGTATTCTGAAGAAATAGATTTCCAAGATTTTAGAAACTCTTAGTCCTAAAGATACCCAGTGGGGTGGGGAAAGGGCCACATGCCCCACAGAAGTATAAACATGGAAAGAGGGAGATGGGAGGAGGTAGAGTGAACAACTATCCAGCCTTTCTGAGACTGAAATTTATTCCAGGAAGAGGAACTTTTTGAGAATAAAACTGTGAATATACTAGCCAAGCCAGGATGCTTAGCCACAGGAGACAAGGGTGTGAGGAAAAAAATGTATTTGCTCAATGAATCCATTCTTTTTGAATATCTGTTATGAGCCTAGAATTGTGCTAGTCATAGGCATAAAAACCTTGTAGGGCACACAGTCTGTTTCAGCACACTTGGCGAATAGAATTTGAGTGGTTAGAGCTGATAAGGAGGCCAAGGCATCTTGTAGTCAGAATACATCCTAGCATTCTTTATGGCTGATAATTCTAGGACCAAGGAGTTATCACTAGTGCGTTAGACCATTCACTTCAACTCTCCATTCTTAACTGCTTTTTCATAGTGTTGAGCTCTCTTTTTCTGTCTCCCTTCTGCAGCTTCTTCCATTTCAGCTCACGCTGAAGCAACCCCCTCTTTGGATTCTGCCTGTGCCTCCTCAGCATGTAAATTTACATCTCCTGTCTCTACATTGACTTCTAGGTTTCAGGTTCAATTGCAACCCATTCCTGACTTGAGAACAATAATTTAGAGAGGAATGCTGAGTTCACAAAGCCAGACAAAAAGAGAGATATTTATTTATATAGAAATAGATAGGACAAACTGTTGTTTGTGTATGATTATGCCTTCGATGCAAGACACTTGACCTTCTCTATCTTTGATCTGCATTGTTTGTGGGCACATGCTACATTCCCTTGGGAATGGATCCATACTCTATTTCCAACCTCACACCTAACCTCAGCACTTTCCCTATGCCTTGAACCTAGGGGCTTCTCTGTAAATGGTTACCTGGAATAGAAACCCTCTCCAAGTCAGCTTGAGCAGCTGCTCAGGAACAGCTGGCTTGGCTTTGGCATGATCGAAGCAGTTTCAGATACAAAGCACCTCGTTTCCTTGGAAGTCTTGAGTTTTTTGAAAGGATTTATTTCCAGGCCTGTTTTGCCTTTTCCATTTAAGATATATTTTAGGGCTGGAGAGATGGCTCAGCGGTTAAGGCACTTGCCTCCAGTGTCTAAGGCCCCCGGTTCAATTCTCCAGGACCCACGTAAGCCAGACCCACAAGGTGGTGGTCCTGGTGCATTCTTTCTCTCTCTCTCTCTCTCTCTCTCTCTCTCTCTCTCTCTCTCTCTCTCTTTCTCTCTCAATCTGCTTGAAAATGAATAAATAAAATATAAAAAAAGATATATTTTAGCAATGTGACCCCACATCCGATGTCTGGGGAAATAGGAAAAAAAGTACAGGAGGAAGCTTGTTTTGTGGCTCATCTGACAGGTAAACTTTTTTTTTTATTAGTATAGTGTTTAACTCATAGCAGGTCTTTTAAGAAAAGTTTATCGGATGAATATGGTAAAACATGAAAATGTCATTCCACTATGGACTTCAAAGAAGGGAAATGGGGACCTGGGAGGATGGAGTTGCTTGTCTTAATTACTAAAAAGGGAACGTGATTTGAAAGTGTTGGAAGTACAGGATTTTCTAAGGTAATAAATTACTTTCAAACTTAGAAAAGGATAGGAATGACTTTCCTGATCTTTAGGAGACTAAATTTCAACCCAATCAATTCTGGAAGCCTAGGTAACTTTCTGGGTTGGTACCATGAACTAATGTGCTACCACAACATCAGGTTACTTAATTCCTATAAATTCAACATTTTTATAAAAGGTCTTTCAAATCAACCAATAAATTATCCTTAATATTTATTGCATAGAGAATTTTTCTTTTTCTAGGCAACCTGGTTTTAATGGATTGCTCTTGGGGTCCCAAGTTCACATTATAAGGATTATTTGAATTTGTGATTTCCCTTGATGACAGGGCCAGAAATCTTCCCTTCAGCTGTACTTGAGACCATTCCTAAACAGATCTCTCTTCCTCCCCCCCCCCAGGCTTCCTCTGGATTCTCAGACAGATGGCTTAATGATTGAACTCTCTGTTGCATATCCTTCTACCCTCTGAGATCTTTCCCTATTTGACTCAATCTGGACTCTGATCTTCTTAATCATGCTTATTGGATATTTTCAAATATAATACTACAGGAAAAAGTAGATAGCTCTGGGTACTTGTGTTAGAGTAAAATTAAAATTAGAATAAAAGTAGAAAATCTCAAGGCAAGAGGGAGCTAATTATTAGTAAAAGAAAGTAGAAAAGTAAAATATCTACCCCAGAATGGTATGTTGGTATGCACCTCTCCCACCTCACCCTGCTCCTATAATCTTGCCTTTGTTTCCCTTTAATCTTGCATCTGTGGTTAAGCACTGTAAATACTGAGAATGGTCTGGCCGATGGGTTCTACAGATATGGAAAGAATGTGCAGATGCTCTGGTTAATGGAAAGACCTGTAAAAATTCCCTGAATTGTGGTGTATGTTTGTACTTCTTTAAAGGACCTGCTAGAACTTAGCTCGTGGCTCACTGCCTCTGACCTGCTATGGTTATTCACTGAGCCCTGGGCATGCCTGGTTACTTTTAATAAAACCCTTTGCATGTTGCATAGGAGAATTGGTCAGAGTCTTCTTTTGAGTTGGGGTTCCGGGGTCCTAACACTTGGTCCTCACTTAGTACATAGAACGTATCATACATGTTTGCTACTGTTAGGAGTCGCAAAGTTTAAAAAGAGTGGGTCTTCATTCTGCCACGTGTTTTTGCTTAGGCATACTTTTACCTAACTTAAAATTAAGAATTGTGTCAACAGATTTGTGTATGTAATTCCTACATAAGCATAGTGTTAATAAATTGAGTCTTCTTTCACTGATTCTTGACATCATTTGAATTAATTCCTTTACCCTTCTAGTACTTTTAAAGTTTTGTTTATTGCTAAAGAAACTCATTGATTTTAGTTTGTATAATGAAGGTTTCTTCTTAAATAGAAGTAAAATTTCAAATCTGTTATATAGCTAGAACATTATAAAGCCTTTGCAATTCGTAATAGTGTAGTTTTTATTATTATCTGATCTGACTGGGGGTATGAGTGAATTCTCTTCATTAGGTATAAATGTATTTCAGCCACACAAATTATTTTGAAGCAATTTTGTAGAATCTGTGCTTGTCAGTATGCTTTCTAAATACTTTGACATTTAAAACTTTATGGACTCCTTAAGAATAGTTTGAAAATTCAATCCTCCTTCTTCAGATCTCAAGCATTCCCCTTTTATTTTCATTTGAAAGAGCCAGTGGCAGAGGTCCACTTTAAAACTACATAGACTAAAGTGGTTACTTAGCCTTTCAGTTGTGAGGACATCAAAATGTGAGTAAGAAGAGAAAGGCTTCCCTGAGTGTGGTGTTTTAAGTTCCAAGCACAATGCAAGGACTTACCATAGCACTAGCATAAGGGCTTGGCCTGAAGTTCAAGATCATAACCAAAAGGTCTCACTGCAGAATGGGGAAATAAACATATCATACAAACCCTTACATGCATCTTTTGTATTTCCTTACAGCTATAGTTCCAAGTTGTATATGACTGTATCAAAAAAAAAAGAGCCTTTTGCACAGAATTAGGGTTATCTTTGTTATCACATGTCCTAATTTTGTACATTGGCTCTGTTGCTTATAAGCTTATGTCCTCGTAAAAGTCATTAAGTCTCTATAAGCCTACATTTTTAGGGTGCAATGATGTCATATAATTGTTATGGTGAATAAAAATACTATATGCAAGAATAGTATAATGGGATCTCAAGCTTTTAGTTCAGGAGAAAGAATGAAAGAATGTATGATGGAATGATGTTCTATTGTGAATGTTTTTAGTTCTTGAAGGGTTCTATTTACTTAACCCAATAAGATTTTAATACTATATGACAAATTAGTTTGGTTTACCAACATAAGTCTTATAGAAACCTTTTGTCAGTTCTATCATCTTGATTTCATTATGATCATAGCTCAAAATAATTTCCCCTGCTCATCTGTTTTGTTTCTTTTGTAGATTTTAAGATAATTTGCATCTAAACATGGTATGGACACCTCTTCTGAAATCTAATTAGTGAATCACCTGCTTCAGCAGCGTGTGTCTTTCTCATTACTTCTCCTGGTGAGCCATATGCCTGCTTCCGACATCAATCTTGCCATGTGATTACTGTAGCAAAGAAATCATTTGATTTGTAACAACTGCCTTCTTTTTGAAAGTCATATTTTTCTGCATTAGCTCCATAAGATAGTCATCCTGCAGTGGCTTTTCTCAAACCCATGCTGTGACTATGGACCAAAGTAATACTTTTTTTTCTATATTATGTGCTGATTTTCTTTAGTTCACTGATACCAAGAGCCACTCCAGTTCCATTGTTGGTTTGTATGTTCATTTTTGGACTTTGTTGTTTTTAAAATTATATTATCATGAGAAGAAATCAAAAATTTAAAGAGCAGGGAGTGAGTTGAGAAAAACAGCCAGTGTTTGATTATTGAAAAGTTAAAAATTGGGCTGGAGAGGTGGCTTAGTGCTTAAGGCAAAGGCACTTGCCTGCAAGCCTGGTGGTCCAGGATTATGCACAAAGTGGCACATGCATCTGGAGTTCATTTTCAGTGGCAAAAGCCCTGGAGTTCATATTCTCTCTCTCCTCACTCCTTGCAAATAATAATGAATAAACTTTTAAGAAAGTTAAAAATTAATTTGGGAGTTGCAGACTGGAAGTTAAGGAGTTCAAGTTCTACCTGGTGTACATAGTGAGTTATGGACATCCTGGGTTACATGAAACCACGTCTTCCAAAATGGAAATGAGACAAAATACAAGATAAATTAAAATTGGAAACGGAGCTCTTCTAAACATCTCTAAAGTATTCTACTGAACATGGACCCATTTAGTTTGGATATTTTTAATTTATGCAGCTCAAGTGCTTTCTGAGATGAACTGACTGAAAGCTTTGAATAGCATATCCTTTTATTCACAAGCTAGAATTCTCTTTTAGTATTTAATCCAATGAAATTCACTTATTTAACAAACATCTATTTAATCCTGATCTGCATAAGTACTGTATTATGAATTGGCAATCCAGACAACAAGGCATACACTCTTCCTGCGTATGTTAATTTTATAGGCTATTTTCAGACAGTGGCATAAAAGAAGGAAACAAAGCAATGGACATTGTGAACAACAAACTGATGCCTGGGAAGTGAGAAGTGACCAGAAGTTTATGTGCTTTTATGAAGCATTTAGAACATGGGATTGCTGGATGTAATTAGAGTGAACCCGCATTCAGAAGCTATTTATCTTTTAGCCCTCAGCTCATTATTCAGGAAAATGAGAAAATTTACTCCTCAAAAGACACAATTTATTCCTGACTCCATCAAATTTCATTGCTACATAGCACTTTCTTAACTCACTATTGTCTCTTTAGGTCTTTATATGATAGTAAATTTTCCAAGAAATTACATTCTGAAAAATTTTAATGATATAGAAAAGCTGAATAATTATGCAGTAAAAATGTACAGACCTAAAACTATCAAGTTGACATCAGTATTCTGCTAGAATTGATTTTGCACATAGTTCTCTCCGCTTGTCTAATCATAAACCTATTCTTTAAACCAAATTTCAAAATTATTTTCTGTTATTGATATACTCAACTCAGCATTTTCATCTTTAAATATTCAATACCTATTTGTGTCTATGTGTGCATAACAGGTATTTATATATTTATATATAGCATACATGCATGAAAACAGTCACACTATTGCATACTTCTTGAAATATGCCTATACCTACACAGCCCTTTTTATATACTCCTTTGAGTATATAAAATTGTCACTATCACCCCAAAGTCTCATCACGCTTTACCTGTCCCTGCCACTGCCAAGGAAACCTCTCTTCTCATTTATTCAGCATGGATTCATTCTACCTCCTTTAAAACGACCTTATTTAGGAAAAATGGACTCATATACCATAAGCCTTGGGAAAGGGAGTTGTCTTTTAGCTCTATCTGTGTTGTATCTCTTAGTTCTTGCTCCTGTCAATCATAAACTAATGAACATTCTATGAAGATATAGCAGATTCACCGGGCAGTTTTTATAATAGCTTAAACTTGGGGATCTTATGAGTAAGCATCTATAAAAATATTATTTTTGTACAAGCATGCTTTATTTCTCATGAATAAATTCCTGTAGAATCATTGGAACATAGAATAAGTATGTGACTAACTACCATGTGACTGGTAAGTAGGTGTAAATTACAAGAAGCTGTCAAATTCTGTTTTTTTTTTTTTTAAGTGGCTGTACTTTACATTCCCACAAGCAATTTATGAGATGCCCAATTGTTCCATTTCCTAGCCAATTAGAAGGCTTGTGAGTCTTTAGTCATGCTGGGGATGAGTAATGGTATTTTATTATGGTTTTAATTTACATGTCATTAACCATTAATGATGTCGAGTACTTTGCCATTTGCTATTGACCATTATTTTGTCTTCAGTTGTGAAGTAACTGTTTAATTATTTTGACTTTTAAAATTGTGTTGCTTGCCTAATTATTGAGTTGTGGAAAGTCATCATGCTTTCAGGAGGTGAGTTCTTTGACAGGTATGTGCTTTGTGAGTGTCTATTTCTAGTTGGTGGCTTTGTGATTCATTTTCTAAATGGCGGCATTAAGGATACACTTTAATTTTGGTGAGGTCTAATTAATCAGTTTCCTCTTTGATAACTACTTCTTTCTGTGGCCTACTAAATGCACATCCATCTACCTCTAAGCAGTGCCTTACTTTTAAATGTATTCTAAAAATTGCTCCTGGTGCAGAGACAAACACCCAACCAGAAACTTCAGGCTTAAAATTGCAGGGGGCTCCCATCAATGTTGGAAGAAGCTGGTTCACCTTCATAGTTCCAAGCTGAAAGACACTAATAGCCAGCACCCCAAAACTGTCAGAGCTCAAATTGCTCTGAACACACACCTATTTTGGCTGGATTACAAGATCTGTCCCCAGTCATATACGTCTCTACCCAAAAAGGACTTTGCCCACTGGAGACTCAAGTTGGAATCAAGTCTATGGGGCCATACATTCAAACCACCACACTTGCCACTAAATCCCGAGTTAAGTCCCAAATTATTCTTTTTTTCTATTATTATATATATAATATATTATTATATTATATATAATATATAATATATTAATATATATTATATTAATATATATATATATATATATATTAATATAATATATATATATTATATTATAATGATTATATTTCCTATTTCACCACTAATTTTAATTTTCAAATAAATTCTAAAATTACTATGATTTTGTAATCCACATTTCACTAGCCTAAAGGAGCTATAACCATTTTTCATGGAAATGTGTAATTTTTCTAAGAAGTATAGAATCAATTTTTCTGCCTCAAAGTAATTTGTTACAATTAGAGAAGCAGTTATGCAAATAAATGGTCAAAGAAAAAGTCAAGCATTATCATTGATTTAGTTATCAGATAGAAATGTATCAGTATTCATCTTTAAACATCAATTCTTTGTTTATTTTAAAGAACAATCACATGTGTGATTTTGTAGCTGATAATAAAGATTAAACAATATAATGCATGTAGCATGTATGATACACTATACTGAAATGTTACTCTTAAAATGCCACATTTTAATGTCATTGTTAACTTCATGAATATCATTTTTGAAACGAGCCATAGTGAAGTGGCTAGGACTATCTGGTTCTATGATGTTATTCCCAAATCACTTACTAAGTAGAGTAGATTCTGTTCACTGTTATTTCCCCCCTCATTTTCAGACAAGTTTTTCCTTTTTTTTTTTGATATCCAAATGTCTACATTGAGAAATATGCTTCTTTATTGTGCTCCCTCCTCACTTTAGACCCATTCTTCCTGGCTGCTGATGGCTTTCAAGCTTGCACTTAGTCTGATTCACTTGTTTTCCATGTCTTTGACTTGAATTCTTTTTATTTTGTTTTGTCTGGAAAATGATTTATTATAGCCATACTTGTGGTTTTGAACAGTTTAAGTATATAGCAAGCAAAAGAACCATTGGCAAGTATGAAACAACAGAACATAAATCCAGGCTCTTCTCAATATCTAGAAGAGATGATTGCAGAAGCCCCTTGAAGACAGTCAGCTGAAGTTGCCAATGTATTTAGGGATCCAGGCAGAGTCTCCCACTCATAGGAGGCTTCCAACTAGCTCAGGCATATTTGCATGATGGATAGGCAGTAGATACCACAGTTAAAGATGGTTTGCTGTCTACACATTTATTCTCAAAGGTGATGGTTTGTAACCATTTGCTCTTCCTTCCCTCTGTCACAGGTCCAGGGGACCAGCCTGTCCCAGGACAAGGAGTGTTTCAGGACATTTTGAGGTGAACATGCTTGGGTCTGGGATGAGGGAGGAGGGTTGAGGGGTATCCCAGTCCCAGAGTCAGCTTTCTACAAGTGTATCACATAACAATCTACTAACAGCATATAATACACTTAGCAATACACTCCGTGTGTTCTTCCTGACCATCTGACGTCCTGTAAAGCCCACTCATTAGGAATTATACTGATATGTTGCATGATCCCATTTTGTTTCTGTCACACTAAAGCTTCTGCTTAAACTTTCATCTGTCACTAATACTAAATTCTGTGCTTGAGTTTATCCAAACAGTAAAAACTAGTTTCTGATGCCTTCTGAATGCACACCTAGGTTCTATTTTTGTTCTAATCAGGACTCCCTTAGTTCTTCCAGTCCCCACTGAAGTTTGTCCTCTTCCAGACCCCTGCCTGCTATTGTCCTCTGGTCTGTTGCTTCCTCCTGCACACTGTTGCAGATCCCTTACTTATCATCACAGCCATTCCCATTTTTCCAGCATGCAGCCTAAAACTTACAAATCTCAATCAGCGTAATATGGTGCAAATTCTCTTAGCATATAGGTTAGTGTTTTTTTTTTCTCAATAGAAAGAATTAAATTGCTTATTCTTTCTTATTTTGCCTGGCTTGGGACATGGAGGATGACACCTCCTACACAGGGTCTTATGCATGGGAGGCAAGTGCTTTACTACTGAGCTACTTCCCCAGCAATAGTAACTTCCAGACAATTTGAATTCTATAGCTGAACTTTGTTATAAATCAGCATTTGACGATCATTTCCCCCTACCTACAGAAATATTATACCAAGAAACATAATGATTGTATGTTATATTCTGATGTTTTCTAGTCTGTTCTGTTTTATGCTTTTTTTGTTGTTGTTGTTGCTATCGTTGCTAGAAACCAATGGGCCATTGGTTCTATTATAGTCAGTTTCACAAAGCTGGGATTAACATTCAAACCAGGTTTATGGGAGGAAGGGATTTATTTCAAGTTTACAGATCCAGGGGGAGGTTCTATCAATGGCCAAGGAAGCTGAAAGGGGCTGGAGAAATGACTTAGTGGTTAAAGGCACTTGCTTGCAAAGCCTACTTGCCTGGGTTAGATTACCCAAGAGCCACGTAAAGCCAGATGCACAAAGTGCACATGCATCTGGAGTTTGTTGAAGAGACAACCATCTCCCTCTCACTTTCTCTCCCTCTCTCTGCTTGCAAATCAGTAAATAAAGATATTTTAATATTTGACAAATATTTTGTATGTTATGGATATTTCATTCATTATTTTCTTCTAGGGGGACTGTTTAATCCCTCCTTTATCCCTCATAGACTATAAAACCTAGTATTTTCCATATATTCATCTATGTTTAAAACTTAAAACTCCTAATTAGCTAATTTGAAATGTTAAAATCATTGAAAATCAAAAAAAAAAAAAAAGAATTGGAGATGTTTCCAAAAGAGATTGATTGGATACTCTTCTGTAATGGCAGTGTTGTTCCTGAGCTAAATCCATTTCATGATTTTGAACAATACACAGCAGATTTTGCCCAAGTCTGTTTCTCGAAGCAATAAGGGGGGAATACATTAAAATATATTGATGATATTTAATAATCTCTGAAAATTCAGACTTCAACAAAATTATTTTTTGTTAAAACATCTATAACTAATAAGATATTTAGGAGGCTAACACGGATTATCAGTCTGTGATGGGACAGCTATCTTCCAGCGACAGTTTGACACTATTGTGGGCAGTGGATAGAGAGAATACACTGAGTTAGTAGTAGCTGGAGCTTAATGAAGTAGTTAGAGAGCTCAGTGTAGCTCTCCATGCCTGTTAGCAGTCCATCTTATTATCTGAAAGTTAAGTGAAAGAATCATAAGTATTAAACTGTTTGCAGTTTTATTAATCTCAGGTGTGAGAGGCCCAAGAAGTTTAACAAAGTGGATTTGGAAGTACTGTCCTGTTGGAAAGGCGGGCTGTGGGTTTCCCTCTCAGCCACATCTCATTTGTTATGGCTTCCTTCTCTCCATTTTCCTTCTCAAGCAGCAGTTGCATTTTCACTGTGCTTGGAAGAAAAACTGCATAGGCTGAACTTTCCCTCCAAGCTCAATGAGACCTTCTACTGATGGTGGTTTGGGGTTGGAGCCACGACACCTAATTTGTAGGCAGCCACCCCTCGCTGCAAATTCCTACAAGCTAAAAATAGGCTTCTTTGGGCCTTGAAGTTATTTCCACTTTCTTAGCCAGACCTTGCTACTCAGGATGTGAAATTCAGATGTACCCTCAAATGAAAGATTAGTTCCCACTAACAAGTCTTAAATAGTCTAAATCAAAACAGAAGGCATTGAAGGAATAGTGATATTGGGGAAAATTCTTACTGATTCTCACCCATGGATCACACTTATTCATTTAAATTTACAGTTATTCTGGATAATAATTACAAAAGGTCTTTCCTTAATCCAACAAAATCCTATAAAGTGGTCAAACCTTTCTCATGTTTAAATGATGTGCATCATGTATGGATATAGGTGGGCACACAGATGCCGCAGCACAACCTTGTGTGTCTGTCTTGTTTTGTGGCAAAGTCTCTCTGGTTCTCAACTGTGTCA
>PVHP010008881.1:0-51794 GCA_004024765.1 Zapus hudsonius
TGGAATTCACTCTGTAGTCTCAGGGTGGCCTCAAACTCACGGCGATCCTCCTACCTCTGCCTCCCCAGTGCTGGGATTAAAGGTGTGCGCCACCACGCCCGGCTCCATGCTATTTTTTTAAAATATTTTATTTATTCATTTTCAAGGAGAGAGAGAGAGAGATCAAGAGAGAGAGAAAGAGAGAGAGCGCACCAGGGCCACCACCTTGTGGGTCTGGCATATGTGGGTCCTGGGGAATTGAACCCGGGGCCTTGGGCACTGGAGGCAAGTGCCTTAACCGCTGAGCCATCTCTCCAGCCCATCCATGCTATTTTTGAGACAGGGTCTCTCACAGAACCTGGTGCTCACCGATCTGGCTAAGCCAACTAACCAGCAAGCAAGTCCTAAGGACCCTCCTGTCTCCCCCTCCCAGGCTTGGATTACAGGCACACACATAATGCCCAACATTTCAGGTGGATACTGGGGATCCAAGCTCAAGTCCTCATGCTTGCATAGCAGATAGCAGAGAGCTTAGCAATGGAACTGTCTCCCCAGTCCCAGGGGTGTCTATTTTGAGATTAGCTCACACTCTGTAGCCTAGGCTCGGACCTTGAATTCCTGATTCTCCTGCTTCTTTCTCCCAAGTGCTGGGGTTACATGCTCAGCTTTTGAGGGTGCCCTGAGTGCCTGCACCCTGTTCTTTCTGAAGAAACAGGGAAGAGTGGCAGCGTAAATACTTCAAGAACCTGCACCCCCTCTCTGGCCAGTGAGTCCACCCACAAGACCTCCACCCTAGCCCCCCCAATCCTGCCCGAGTCTCTGTGTGCATTCAGGAGGTGTCAGGCAAGCAGAGACCACAGTACCCCCGTATGCCCAGGGTGTCAAATTCCATTTGGCAGAGTGTATGCCCTATCTGTGCAATGACCAGTTCCCAAAGCCCCCAGGGACTGATGGGGCCAGAGGAGGGTGAGTCCCTTCTGTTTATCAATTCCCCAGAGCTGAGTGGGCAAATGGGGGAAGCTAGTCCTTGCTGATCAGGAGCTACTGTGGCTCCGTGCCACACCTACAGAGACCCTGACTTCCCGTGGGCAGCCTGGTCCTTGCTGCCCCAGAGGCCCTGAGTCTCATGCCACACCCACAGGGACCCTGATGTCCTGTGGGCACAGTATTTGGAGTTTTGACCTCAGCAGCCCCAGAACCTCAGGAATTTTCAGGTTTCTCTATGCCTGATTCAAGACCTAGCTGAAGCTGGGGGCCCACTTCTGCCCTTGCTCAACTCCCAGCCATTGAGGGGTAGAGATGGACTCTGTCCTACAGACCACAGATGCCCATGGGATTTGTGTGCTGAGCTGTCAGGTCACCTGCCAGCCTTGCTCAGGTCGGCAAGATACAAAGAAGAGGCCGGGTCAAGGGATGGGCATATACCAACTTTATTCCCCATTACTCACCTCCCTCACACTTTAGAGCCCCTGGGTGCCACACAACCAGACACCAGGGGTCCACATACTGGGCCTGGCCTTTCTGTTTATGGCCCAAGCTCCTGTGAGGGGATCAGGAGGCTGTAATCCTGGAGACTCCCTGACAGCTGGCTGGAGAGCAAGAGTGGTCTGGGGAGCTGTGGAGGAGGGGTCGGCCCAGGGCTAGACCTGCAACATCCAGCTAGCCCGAGGGCCTTGGCAGGTGACCAGAGAGTGATGGTCCCAAGACCCCTCTCCTCCAGGCCCGAGAAGCTGCCTTGATTCCCCCTCAATTCATGTCAACATCTGGGGGCTTGTTAATTAGCTTTGAAAACTAAACAGGAAGTGTAAAAGCTGGCAAGACAAGAACCTGATCCTACCTGGCACTGGGGAGGTTGTTAGTGCATCCAGCCAGAGAGGAGTGCAGTCCGAGGGGCCTCTGGGAGAGGGCCACACCCACCTTCAGCGACCATCCTGGCCACTGCCCAGCTAGCTGTGTCCACCCCTTGTCTGACCCTGGGAGGGACCTGTAGAACAGGGCAGAGTTTCACCCTCACTCCCCACCCTCCATCTCTGATTCCTGCTTGTTGAAGTGTGACCAGACAGACCAGGGTCACCAGGGCCACTCTGGTGGCAAGCACCAGCATCTGACAAGACGTCCAGCCTCAACCCAATGGGAGGTCCTGGTGTGGGGGAGGGCGGAGAACCTGTGGAGTTCCTCTTACAGTCCCCCCCTTGGTGAGGTGAGCTTTGTGTGTGGGGTGGGTGGGTGGGGGAGTAAGTCAGCTCCGAAGAGCTGCCAGGCACTGGGGCCAGAGGTTAGAAACAGGAAGGGGACCCTGAGGACATCATGGAAGCCCAGAGATCAAGGGGTCTGGGGGAGGAAGAACTAGAGAAACAGGGGCCTGGAAGCTGGAGGCCCAGCCTCAGGATCGGGGAGTGGGAGCCGGGAGTCAGAGGACATCATCTTTCTCTTTCACTTGTGTGCTGGGGGACAGGGGTGGGGGTGTGCAGCCTGACTACCACGCAGGGGTAGGGCCCCCACACAGGGAAAGGAGCAGCTGACTCAGCCCCCCCCAACCCAAAGGACAGCCAGTATGGCGCAGTTTAGATTATAAATCCTCCAATCAGGTGGGCACCTTGGGTCTGCCCACATCTGTACAGAATAAAGTGCTTCGTTTATTGATGATTAAAATGTCCCCAGCCCTCTGTCCCAGGGCCATGGGCCTCCGAGGAGGTCAGAGGGGTCCAATGTCCCTCTGGGAGTCCCTTGAGGCACAGGCCTCTTCCCAGGCTGGCCATGCCGGGAAGGTGGTGTGTGGGGGAGGGGGTGTAAGGTGCAGAGTGTAACAGAAGCTAGAAACAGGAGGGGAACTAGGAAACGTAGCTTATGAAACCTTCTGCCCCCTTTTGAAGGCAGGAATAAAGACGCTAAATGACAACAGGAAGGCTGACCTATTATTAATGCCTCACTCCTGGTGGCCTGCCCTGGGCACTGACTGGGCTCCCCACCCCATCAGGACCTGAATAGGCAAGGCTCCTCTCTGGCAAAGGAGAGCCACCCTGTCCCCATGTCCCCTGGACCCAGAAGGACCAGGAGATAGCCAGGGGCAAGCTGTGGCCAGGCCTGGGGAAATGAGGCCTCGTGCTGGCCTCTGGGGAGCAGACGGACACAGACACACATGTCCCCTGGTAGGGGAGATGCAGCCAGGGAGGCTGGTAAGGTTCGGGGTGCTCTGGGGAGCAGCACCCTATCCCCTACCCCACAGATATAGCACCGTGAAACCCTGAACCACTTGCCCCAGGCTCCTGGGGGGCAGCCCTGGGAGCTGGTGTGGAGGCCCCCACTGCTTCTGGGAACACTCCAGGATCGGGGCTCCTAGGCCTGCCCGGCAGGAGTGTCAATTAGGAAAAGCAAACCTTGGGGACCAGCCCCCACCTACCCCACTCCTCCACACTGTGCAGAGGAGGGGTCCACAGTCTTCACACCTGATCACTCCCCACTCATGGGAGCCGGTGGCCGACCCTGCCTCAGGGTCCGCAGCCCTTTTGAGGGTCGGTGCTCCTCCAGAGGGAGTGCGCCCCAACTTCTCCTCGAACCCTCACAGATGAGGGGCAGGTTAGGGGCAAAGGGGAAGTGGGGACAAACGGCCAAGGCCAACCCAGGCCCTGCCTGGTTCCTAGCCCACACCTGCTGCCCGGGCTCCCTCCTGTCCTGTCTCCAGCACCCCTCACCCGGAGGGGGTGCCCCCAAAGAGCCCCTCTCCTTTCCTTTACTTCCAAAACAACCCCAAAGGAGTAAAGGCTTCAAGGAGTTGCAGAAAGGGGGCCTCCAGCCCGCACCCCCCAGAGTCAGGGGCATGGCTCCCAGAGGCCCCGGGGTCAGTTGGCGTCCAGCCTGGCACCGCCGGGGGCCGCGGGGAAGAGGGGGGGTGGTGGTGGCAGGTGTGCTGCGGGCAGGGTGGGCACGGCGGCCGCGGGGTCGCCTGGCACGGGATGGCTGACTCGGAAGCACTTCTCCTTGTGCGCCTTGAGCATGTTGGAGAAGCGGAAGCGCTGGCCGCACACGTCGCAGGGGTAGGGCTTCTCCCCGGTGTGCGTGCGCCGGTGACGCTTCATGTTGGGCCGGCTGGTGAAGCTCTTGCCGCAGATCTCGCAGATGTAGGGCTTCTCCCCTGCGATCATCGAGGAGAGGGGACAGGGGTCAGGGCCAGCCCGAGCCCACCCGCACCCTCCCCGGGGAGGGACAGACAGACAGACACACCCCCCCACACCGAGCCCACCCCCACCGTCCCTGAGGACCCGGCCGCACCTGTGTGGGTCTTCATGTGCTCGTCGAAGTACTGCTTCATATTGAAGTCCTTCCCGCACCACTGACACATGAACTGCTTGTGTCCGATGTGGATGCTCATGTGGGAACGAAGCTGGTACTTGTACTGAAAGCGCTCGTCGCAGTTCTGGGGGGCCGACGGGAGGGACGCCCAGACAGAGGGAGGTCACACTGGTGCTCACAGGCAGGGGACCTTGGCCTCCCTCACCCAACCTGCAGCCGCCTCCCCCTGACTCTGGGTCTCTTCCTCCACCTAATTCTGTGAGGTAAGAGGTTCGCACT
The DNA here is from genome assembly GCA_004024765.1 of Zapus hudsonius. Classification (NCBI taxonomy): domain Eukaryota; kingdom Metazoa; phylum Chordata; class Mammalia; order Rodentia; family Dipodidae; genus Zapus; species Zapus hudsonius. Next base: position 4,549 of record PVHP010008881.1, read on the forward strand.
GATGGTGGGTTTACCAGCTAGGCTAGATTCGCCCTCTGGTCTCTGGTGCTGGGTTCTTGGGCTTGTGCAGGTTCCCAGCTCTCTCTCTCTGGTTTTTTAATGTTTTTATTTATTTGCATCTGTCTTTATGTGGGCACTGGGGAATGGAACCTGGGCCGTCGGACTTTACAAGCAAGGGCCTTACCATTGAGCCACCTCTCCGGCCCTTGTTTTTTTGAGACATGGTCTCATGTTGTCCAAGTTGGCCTTGAACTCACTACATAGTGGAATCTAGCCTTGAACTCCTGATCCTCCTGCCTCCACCTTCAAGTGCTGGAGTTTATAGGTGTGTCTGGCCACCATGCCCAGCCTGTGCCTCCCCTTCTGGCCTCTCTGACCCCTCTCCTGGCCACCAGGCTTTCCACTCTGAAGGTGGGGGTGAGCATGGGTTAAGGGTGGGCAGAGGGGCCAGGTGGGAGGCGGGGCTCACCTCGCAGTGGAATGGCTTCTCCCCCGAGTGCTGCAGCGAGTGCACCTTGAGCGACATGCTACGCTTGAAGGACTTCCCGCAGGTCTCACAGGTGAAGGGCATGTCCTTGGTGTGGGCTGCGGGTGGGCACCAGCAGTCACTTCTCTGTGGGGAAGGGCTCTAGACCCTCCTCCCTGGCAGCCCTGATCCCCACCCTCTTCTGATGTGGTGCAGCCCTCCAACAGAAAGAAGGCCAAAGCCTCAGCCTCACTGAGGATAGGAAACCCCACCCCAGCTACAAGGTCACCAATTCTGTTACTCAGCACGCTCCTGGCCAAGGCCCAGACCCCAGGGTCCTGCTCCCAACCAGTGAGGAGGACCTGGCTAGGGACCCAGGATCTGCCTTTGTCACCCTTCCCTGGAGCTGCAGGCCCAGAGGGAGCCAGGAAGAGAGACTCAGGCATTTGGCTAGACCCAGCTAGAAGATGGGCATTCTTTCCTGAGACAGTGGGGTGGCCAGCACAAACTTGGGGGTCTCCTGACTGTGTCCAGGTGTGACCCCTGGGGGAGGTTGCACTCAGAGATACCCGAAGCCCTGTGAGGGCCAGAAGGTGAGAAAGAATGAGGCCCACCTGCAGCCACATCCAGATGGGCTGTGCCAGCCAGCGCCTACGACACTTGGTGTAATTTAGGAAAAGGTGTTCCTCCCCCTGGGTGGATGTAACCCATATCAGGACGCACTGCCTGTCAGCAGTGCACCGCCTGGATTCCCACCTGCCACCTTGTCCAGGCATCCTGGTGGAATGTGCACCACAGAGCACACCCAGGTCACAGTGGTGTCCCCAAGCCTCCCAGACGCAGGCAGCAGGCAACCCACGGCCCCCAGTCCTTAGGTGGCCCAGACTCACCGACCATGTGTTTGCGCACGTGGGCCATAGTGTAGAACTTCTTCTCACAGATCTCGCATGAGAACTTCTTCTCTGCATAGCCATGCACGATCTTGTTGTGTTCGTGGAGGGACCAAAGCTTCTTGAAGGCCTTGCCGCAGGTCACGCACTGTGGGGCAGGAGGACCGTGGGACCTTGAACTACTTGGGCCTCTCTCTGGCTTCAGTTTCCCTACCTGAAGAGTGCTGGAGAGAGGGCCAGATCTGATGGTCCCAAAACTGGGGACTGTGACTTCTTACAAACCCACCCACATTAGTGTGGGACCCTTCCTCCCTGAGACACCTCAGGGAGGCGGGTGTCCCCTCTGCTCAAGGCCTTGCAGGCTTGTCTTCAGCAGCTGTAGGGACAGGTGTGGCAACAGCTGTGCATGGAGGAGCCCCATGGCACTGCTGGGTCAGACAGGCTGCAGGGAAAACTGAGTCTTCTCCCCCAGAGGAGGGTGGCAGGGATGCGGGGAGACACTCCCCCTCCCAGAAACCCTGTCCTGCTCATTTCAACAGGACATCCCCCCAAAGGGCCAGGTGGAGGTTTGGGCAGACTGCTTCTGGATGCCCAGGAGGAAGGGGCACACGCTTTGCCCAGGGCGTGGCAGGAAGGGCAGCCCAGGGTCGGGCAAAGGAAACAGGTGTAGAGGTGGTAGGTCACTAGGTAACCTGTTCTCCACAAGCGCTGCAATTAGCAATTAGCTCAGGCAATTAGCACCCGCCTACCTGCCTCCTTTCCCCCTCCTCCTAGGCCAGAAAAGGTAAATGCCAGGCGGTGAGCCTGGTGCCGCCCCACCCTAAGGCTATACTGACACAGGGCTTGGCAGCCTATCCAGCTCCCCAGCAGACCTGCCCTCCCCAGGCCCACTGTAACAGGCATCTCCAGAACTGAACGTAGGGCCTCCTGCCAGACCTTCTCCTGACCTACGTGGCACCTTTGTAGGAAGTGGAAGGTGGCACCACTCTGGGCAAACCCATTCTCCTTTTGTGTAGCCTGTAACCTGCACACATGTCCATGGGTGTTTGTTAAAATGCCTGTCGCATTCTGTCCCAACTTTCAGACAACTCTGCACTTCCATACCCTCGTGTCCGTGTTTTCCTCCACCCCTCCGCCAAGGATACTGTTCCAATTATCTGGGCAGAGCTCCCCAAGAGCCAAAGCAGCGCTCCGGCCACCTCTCCCAAGGTGTTCCTGGCCTGGGTCCCCAGGGGCTGCCTGGCGCACCTGTATGTTGCGCTCGCAGTCCGTTTGCCGGTGCAGCAGGAGCTCGCTCTCCAGCAGGAAGCGCTTGCCGCACTGGTCACAGATCTGCATGCGGCTGTGGGTCACGTTCATGTGCTTCTCCAGGTACCAGCGGTTGTTGAAAACCCGCGGGCACTTCTGGCACGGGTGCTGCTGCTTCTCCTCCAGCTTCACCTTGGCTCCCAGCCCATCGGGGGCCGGGGCTGCAGGGGCCCCTCCGGGGACCTTAGGCCTCTTTCCACCCCGCTGCGCTGTCACCTCCTCGGGCTCCAGGGTGACCCGGCGTCGGGACCGCGTGGCCATGCGGTTGTGAGGAGGGGGCTCTGCCCCGCCAGCCTGTGCGCCTTCCACCTCTCCTTCCTCCTCTTCCGAGCTCTCAGCGTCCTGCTCGCTGGGCCCGTCCTCCTCCAACTCCTCCTCCTCCTCCTGCTCGCTGGGCCCGTCCTCCTCCTCCTCGTCCTCCTCCTCTCCCTGGCTGCCCCCCTCCTCCTCTTCTTCCTCCCCAGCTCCACTCCCTCCTCCCTCCTGGTCCTCCTCCTGGTCCTCCTCCTCCGAGCGCCCTGGCAGCCTGTCCTCCCTGCCCAGCACCATGGTGGCCGGCTTGCCCTCGGGCCCGGTGGACACGTGCAAAGTCTGGTTGTTGAGGTTCACTTCCACGATGATCTGAGATTGCTCCTGGCGCCCATAAGTGGCCGCGGCAGCGTCCAGCTCCGGCTCCAGCCCCTCGGTGCCCTCCAGCTTGCATAGGCCCGCGGTGGGTCCGGACCCTTCCAGCACCCCTTCCTTCTCCTCCTTGAAGAGCGGCTGGGCCGGGCCAGGGGTGATGGGCTGCAGCTGGGGCTCGGCGGCGGCCGCGGCGCCGTCCTCCACGCGCACCGAGTAGGGGTCGGGGCCCTCGCGGGCGTAGATCTTGGGCAGGCCGGGCGCATCAGCCTCCTGCTTGATGTCGCAGTAGTAGGGTGGCGGTGGCGGCGGCGCAGGGGCCGGCTGGGCCAGGGCGCCGGGGCCCGGGGACCCCAGGGAGCGCGCGTCCAGCAGCTCCTGGCACGAGGCGGCGATGTCGGCCATCTGCAGCAGGGACGCGGCGCTCAGCACCTCGTGCACGTTGGCCGCGTTCACCAGCAGCTTGGACGTGTAGATGAAGTTGAGGATTTGCTGCAGGCCGCCGGGCGCCAGCGCCTCCAGGGACAGCTCGACGCGCTGCAGCTGCTTGTTCTGCGTGAAGAGCGAGTGGAAGAACTGGCTGTAGGCGGCCAGCACGCCCTTGTGCGCCGGGAACACGCTGCGCTGCGGCACCAGCACCAGGTCCACGTCGCACAGGTCCGGCTGGAAGAGGCGCTGCTCGTTCAGGCGGCCCATCAAGCAGGCGAAGTGCAGGGCCACGTCCTCCACCAGTGAGAACTCGGCCGCCGGGGAGTCCGTCGTCTTCTCAACCAGCAACTGTGGGGCCGGGACACAGGAGGAGTCAGGGGGCCTCTGGCACTCCCTCGTCCACCGCCCACCTCCTTGTCTCCAGCGTCCACGGTCCTGTCTGAAGTCACCCCCAGATCCACCAGGCAAAACTTCTCTGTGATCAGCTGCTAAAGGTTAGACCAAAGGGCCAGGTGGCGCGTCTGGACCACAGGACAAGTCATGCCAGGAAAGGGGAGGAGTGTGTGGACCACCCGTCAGATCAGCTGGGGGTCAGGGGGCTTCCTGGGTTCCCTGCACAGCAGGGTCCTGCTCATGATGCCTATCCTTGGCTGTTTCTGTTCCTAATTGTGTCCTGAGCCCTGGGGACCGTCACAACACACTATTGGAAATAAGCTGGTCCAACTGTGGCCCCTCAAGAAGCCAGGCCCAGCCTCTGCTCTACTTCCCTGGCCATCCAGCCAGCAAAAGTATTCTAGGCCTTGAGGCCTGCAGAAGGGACACCCAGGCCCTCCGCTGTGCTATTGCTGCCCTGCTTGAGGTTCCTTGGCCCTGGGCCTCCCCACACCCAGGGTTCTGTGGAGAGGATGAGCAGTGTTCCTGCGTTTCAGCAGAAGGCCTAGCCTGGTCAAGGGAGGACTCTCTCATGGGTAGTCCCAGAAGCCTCAGATACCAACAGGTTAGAAGGGTGGCCCCTGGGCCTTCCCAGAACCTGTGAAGGGTCCATACTCAGCTGGCTGGCTCTATCACAGGGCACTCCAGGAAGGTGGACAGTACAGACAGGCCTGGCAGGTCTCTTGCTCAGGAACCAGGGGCAGCCCAGCTTTTCTCTCTTCTAAGGTCCTGCCCAGTGGGGTCAGAGTCCCCACATCTGAGTGCTGACTTACCCAGTGGTCACAAACGCAGTGCCCCCTCAGAGGCCTGAGAGCAGTGCCAGTCCTTCTCCAGCAGGGGGCAAGTCAGATTGGCAGCTGGGGTCTGAGCTCCTGCTAAACACCTGAAGAAGTGCTACAGGGCCATAAGTGAGTCCCAGGGCCCAGCCCATGGACACCACCTTCCGGCCAACGGTTTCTGCCTCTGTCCTGGAGCTGCTGGCCCATCTAACTGGGACATGGTAGTGAACCCCACCCATCTCCCTCCTCTGACTCACCCTCTGGGGAAACTGAGGCAGAGTCAAGTACTGAACAGCCTGGAGCCATGGCCTCTTTGCTGAGTGGTCACCCCTCTCCTTCCTTCCTTCCAGCACACTCCTCCACACGGTTAGATCACTTAGTGACTTCTAGAGCAGAGGGCTCCTTAGATGTCCCCAGGCCTGGCCTCCCCTATCTCTGTGGCTGTCTCCTGCGTCTGGAGGTCAGTGACGGTCAGGGGACAACTGAGGGGCTAGACAGAGACAAGGAAGATGGCCCGAGGAAGGACTTGGTGAAGCCAAGCTTGTTGGGGGAACCCGCCCTAGCTCTCTGCTCTCTTTATGGGGCTCCCGGGGCTGATTTGCTTCAGAAGGGCACCCCTCAGCGTCAAAGCAGAGACCCCCAACTCATATAGCATCCATCAGGCCCAGATGCTGCCAGCCAGTGGCCGGGTCCAGCGGGGCCTCTGCTCCTCCCACACAGTGCCCATCAGCTGTGTGGTCTACCGCCCAGATGTGCCAACCACAGCACCACTCCCACCCACCCCAGGCCTCCCAGCTGAGCAGAGGCCACAGGGGTGTATTCTTGAGGGCGTGGGTACCTGGTGAAACCTCGGGTCACCTGCACCCCTACCCCAAGCCGACCTGCCCTCCCTGACAACGATGGGTAACAGGCTGAGAGCCAGGCTCATGACCTCTGGACACCTCCGTTTGGGGGAGAACGTCTATGCCAACGTCCTCTGCCCGTGCCTCCTCTTCAGAGACCTCCAGACAGGGCAGGGGACCGGCCCAAGGTCACACAGGAGTTTGGACCCCAGCTTCTGGAGGCGGCCCTGGGTCCGAGCCGCCCCAGTCCCCAGACAGGGCGGATCCAGCGCCCACGTGGCCCAAGGCCCGGGGCGGGAATCCGAGCCCCCCTTTCCCCCCATTGCCCAGCCCGAGGGCGGCGCCGTCCCCGAGTCGAGAAGCGCCCTCTGCGCCCGCGCCCGGCAGGACCGCGGCCTCCGGCGCCTGCGCCCCCCACCCCAGGAATTCCACCCCGGAGCCGCGCCGCCGCGCCGCGCTCCCGGCCCGCAGGGACCCGCGGCGGGGATCCGGGACCCCGGGATCCCGGGGGAGGAGCTGGGTGTCTCCGGGCCGGGCCCGGGCGGCAGGTGGGCGGATAAGCGGGGGGACAGGCAGGGCCCTGCGTACCATGGTGCCGCGGCGCGGGGGGCTCACAGGGCCCCGCGGGATCGCGCTGCCCCCGGCGGCCGGGCCGGGGCCGCTCCATGAAGCGCCGCGCTGGGGGCCGCCCCCGCGCAGGGCCCGGCGACCATGGCCCCGGGGGCGCGGCGGGCGGAGGCGCAGGGCCGCGGCGAGTCCCGGCCGAGCAGCTGCGGCCCCGGAGCCGCGGGCGGGCGGGCGGGCGCGGGGGGCGGGGGGCGCGGGGCGCCGATTGGAGCCCGCGCGTCAGCTGGGGCCGCCGTCCGGACGCTTAAAGGGCCAGGCCGTCCTGCGTGCCGGCGGGGGGCGCGGACGCCGGCGCCGCGTGCCCGCCGTCCCGGGGTCGCCGGGTGTCCCCGGCTCCCACGGCGGTGGGCGGATAGCGACCCCTCGTCGGCGCCCGGCCCCGGCCGGCTCTGCGGGAGGTTCGTCCGGGAGACCCCTCCCGCCGCCGCGCGAGGCTGGGCGGGGCCAGGCCGGCGGCCGCGGGGGCCCCGGGAAGCCCGGCGCCGGGGCCCCTGACCCACCTGCTCCCCCGAGCCGCCCGACGTGGGGGGACCGAGCCCCGCACCCAGCCCCCGCCCGTGGGCCGGGCTGCTCTAACGCGAGGGTGAGTGGGGGGCTCCCCCGGCCATCTCGGGCTCCCACTCGTTGCGCTGCGCCTCCGGGACCTACCTGGTGGCCCTGGGCTGCGCGGGGCCCGGAGCCTCTGCGGCTGAGATGGAAGGCAGCCCGGGCACAGGCCCCTCCGTGCCCCCCGCCGGCCCGGTGACCGGATGCCGCTGGGCCCGGGCTGGGGAGATGCAGCCAGGCCTGCGGAATGCTGCTCTGGCACCCGCACCCGCACCCGCGCGGTGGGGGCTGGGGGCCGGCGGGAGGCTGCCCGGCCGAGCAGGCAGGGCGGAACCACGGGCCCTGGGGCTGGCAGGGTCCAGGTGGTGGCTGGGTTATCCTCACGGGTTCTCCTGTGACCCGTGCCCTCTGTGATGACCCCCACCCCGACCCAGTGGCTGCCGCTCTCCCCCCCCCACTGCTCCGCTCTACCTCCCCATCCCAATCCCGCCACAGCTTTGGTGCCCATCTGCCCGGTATATGCACCTCACTATCTTGCTTGGGTGCCAAGGCGGGAAAGGAGCAGGGGCGAGAGGCCCAAGCAAGGGCCACCAAGGGGCTGTCTGCCCTGGGAGATCGCCCGCTTCTCCTAGGAGGACACAGGTCTACCTCAGAGCCAAGGGTGTGTTGGGCTGACAGCGCCAGGAAAGGAGTCGGGGTCGGAGATGCTGGTGAAGACATACATGCCCTGGAGCTGGGGCAGCATGGGAAGAGACCTCAGGTTAAGGCTTCAGCTCTGACAGTCACCTTGGGGCTGCCCCTGACTTCCTCTCAACCCACTAACTCCTTCCACTCAAAGTAGACCCTTGCATTGGCCTTAGAGGTGGCACTGGTGGGAACAGCCATTCTATTGGGTGGATGGACACAGAGGCCCAGTGAAGTCAAGCGTGTACAGCCAGTGCCAAGAGGAGTCTCCCCGGGGGCGTGAAGGATGCTGGTCCTTTGGGAGATGGCCTTGGATGGGGCAAATGAGGGGAAGGGAGTGGAAGTCCATGAGGAGTGTCTCCATGGCTCCCGGAGCTCAGGGCAGGGCCTGTGCTGTATGAGCCAGGTGCCTTGTCACACTGGACTCATCACTGAAGAGTGGGTGGAAAGCTCAGTCTGGTGGGCCAAAGGGCTGCTGACAGCTGAGGTTTGAATGTCGGCTGGTGCAGGGGAGGGTGCTTGGCACCTGCTAAGACCCAGGGGAGGCCGCTTACCATAGTGCCTGCTGGATGGGGGTGCATCAAGATTCCTGTGGAGTGGGAGTGTCTGGCTGGTGGGAGGCCCCTGGTGGAACGAGGCTTGGGAAAGACTTGACTGGGCCCATTATCTTCAGATATGAGCTGAATGACCCCCAAGTGTTGGCAAGGCTCCCTTCCCAGAGTTCAGTCCCATTGCACTTGGTGTGGTCCCTAACCCCCAACCAAGCCCAGCCCTGCCTGGTGGGGTGGTGTGGGCTGGAGCTAGGGAGGGTAGAGATGGGAGGAGAGCTGGTAGTGCCAGTCAGTACAGGCTGCTGGCCGGCCCACACAGCATGAGGCCTGTGGCAGGGGTTCAAAGCTGACCCCTGGAGCTACCCCAAGGGCCCTGCAGGGTGGGAGCAATAGATCTGCTGGGATTAGGCTAGTTCTGGCTCGGTTGAGCCCAGCACTAACTGGACCCAGCTGGTCCTGGTGGGGGTCTAATGCAAACCAGCTACTTCCTCTCCACCAAAGGGCTTTGGCATGCAAACCTCCTGGTGGCTTCCAGAATGCCTTCAGAGAAGGACCTCCCTTACCCCATTCCTGAGGGGCTCCATTCCTCCCAGGGATACACCCTGGGAGAGTCCCATTACTGCAGGGAGTGGTAGAGCAGAACTTGAACCAGTGTCCAAGGCTGCTTATGGTAGCCTTCCTTTCTTCAAGGTGAAACCCAGGAGGCAGACTCACCTCCAGGGTGGTGTCATGCACTGGCCCATGCACCTTCTCAGAGCTCAGGAGCTGGGAGATGCGTGGAGGTCTCAGGAACTTGGGGTGGGGCAGCCAGTTACCTGAGCTCAGGACTCCAGGGAGGGAGGGCAGGAGTGTGCCCTGCTGTCCTGCTCTGCTGGGCTAGTCTGGATCCTTCCTGTACCTGCTCAGGGTGGTAGCAGAGTACCTGTCCTTGGCCCCAAACTTGAGCAGCCCCATGTGAAGAGTTTTTGAGCCACAGAAAGGGAGGCCCCAGCCTTCACAACATTGAAGAACTGTCCTAGCCAGAGACTTCAGGTTTTTCAGCTCACTCCATGGCTTCACACCATGGTACCTCTCGCTCAGTTCCTTACCTCCTCTCAAATGCCTAGGCTAATTCAGAAACCTGTCCCATCCTCTTGCCCTAGTTTTGTGAGAATGTGAATAAAGATGCTCTTTTCCAAGGGCACTTCCCTGTCTTCAGTTTTCTGGCTTGTCTTTCATTTTGGAAGGAGGGCTTCAGACAAGGTTGTGCAGGCCACACTGGCCTCACACTGATCCTGCCTCCACCTTCCAAGTTCTGGGATTACCGGACTGCACTGCCATGCCTGGCTAAATTTTCTTTAAATTTTACAGTAAAGTACCAGATTTGATGATTTCAAATTATCCAACTTCTGAACCCATTAATTTAAAAACTCAGGGTATGTGAGAAGTATATTTACTAAGGAAATACACATTTCTCTGAGTTCAAAGAGATAAAAATTAATTGTACCTTCCTGGCAAATTCTCGCATGTGTTCAGATTGTCACGTGACTCCATCTCAAGAGGAGAGCGTCTGGTGAGCAAGTGGGGATGTGGGCTGGAGGCGGATGTCTCCTTCTCCAGCAGACACCCCTGGTGCACAGGGCTATGGCCGGGCCCCTCTGTGCAGGGTGACTGCTCTGCCTGCTGCGCGCCCACACACTAACTCCCAGCGGTCTCTTCACAGGCTGAGCATGAAAGCTCATGTTCTGTTGGTTTTGCCCTTGTCAGAAAGACTTGAGTAAAGAAAGGCCAAGCATGTACTCAGACTTGTACTAAGCATGTATTTTAATTTCTACAAGACCCCTTTTCAAGTTGTAGGGAAACTTAGTGGAAGTATATACAAACTAGACATTGCTTAGTATGTACAAAAGGATTTTCTACACTTTTAACAATATCAGCTATTTGCAGTAAATAGGATGTTACAAAACTGGCCAGTAATACTTTTTTTTTTTTACTAATCACATTACACAACATAATTTGATTTTATTAAAAAATAATTTCAAAATATAGAACAATTCCGTTAGGGAGAAAAGCCATTTCTGTTGTTCAATTGAGTAAACAGGCAAGTCCCACACTGCAGCAGAGGGCTGTGGGACCCACAGCCAGAGTTGGCAGAACACCACAGCACCCACTTTACCAAGCCCCAGAACCTGCTGACTCACTGAGCTATCATGACTCCTGTGGTCACTCGTTTCCTGGCACACAATCAATCTCGGGCTTGAGCTAGCCACATGCAGCCCTTAGTGCAGGAGGAAGGCAGAGGTTTGAAGCATGAGGATGACTCAAAGGGCCATGGCTCAGGGAGCCCAGAGAGACCCAGCTCACAGGGGAAGGACCCTGAAGTTTCATAAAGGAATGTCACCCTGTTGGCTAGCCTCCTGAGACCCTGGGCAGAGAAGCCAGCCACACCTTGCTAGGCTGCCAGCCGACTGGTGGGCGTTGTCTAAAGCTGTGAAATTTGGAGTAATTTTTTGCAAAACACTAATCCACTGCCCAAGAGTAACTTTTCTTAACTATTAGATTTGGCAGTTTCTGAATTCATGCATTCCCACCAATGAGTTATTATTTGCTAAAACAACCTTCTCTTAGGCAGCTTTGAACCCTATAACCAAGTGGACTCACCACCAAGTACTGCCAACCTGAAAAATGGCTAGCCCCTAACCCAATCTGCACACCTTTTAAGTGGGACTGACCCCTGGGCGTCCTGCATGGTTTGGCCCATGTTGCACACTGCTGAGCCACAGCCAGCCCCTGAAAACCACTTGCATCCATTAGATCCTCCAACCTGGGGGCTCTCACCTCTCAAACACACCAGCAAGGCTAGGGTCAGGGTGATGCAGATTTCCACACCACAAACACACTGGGAATTCCTTCTGCAAACTGGATTAAACTGGCACTAAGGTGATTAAGTACACTTGGAGAAAGAATGCAGACTGAAGACTGAAACAAACAAAACCACACAGCCCAGTACCCAGCACCCAGTACCCCTCCCATTATTCAGGTGAGGCTAGGCTGCACTGAGTCTGGGGACACAGCACCAGCAGGGGAAACCACCCCTACCTGAGAGATGTGCTCGGGACGCTTTGCAGTGTCCCGGGTGTGGCACTCATGACACACCCCATTGCTAACCCTACTGCTCTAAGGGACTCCCACCACGTCAGTGCTTGAGAGAAGTCCCACAACAGTCAAAGTAAACATAGCTCAGAAGATAGCATTTTTGGTGCTAATAAACAATTGTAATGGAGTCATGAGTGAGAAACACCAAAAGGCACCGAGCCCCACATCAAGAGCTGGCGTGAGTTCTTTCACCATCTGAGCTTTGCACAGCCTGGGGAGCAGCCACAGCAGATTCTCTCCTTAGATGGTGCGGGGCGGGTGCTTAAAGCCAGGCCAGCCCGTCGTGTGTGGATCGTAGGCCACACGGCACGAGGACATTTCCAGGCTCTCAGATGGCAGGAAGGCAGGGAACATGCACCCACCGCCACCTGCCCTCCACTCCTGGCCACCACTGGATGGACTCTGGGAAAAGACTGTCACCAGGATGGGAACACATGGCCATCTGGGACAACTCCTTCACAGGTCTATGTTTGGCAGCATGGATGCTAAGATCTGAAAAATGGGCAAAAAGAACCTATTCTAAGGAATAGATGAGCTGGAGAGAAAGTCTACCTAAAATAATATTGCAAATTTTACTTACATAAATTCCACAATACCTTGATTCATGAAAATGAAAAGTCCATAGTTGACTATTGTAAAATGTAGCATAAAAATATTTCTAGGAAACAAATCTGTATTTTAAATTTTACACATAGGTAAACAAGTAACAAGACATATCTAACTTTGAATATGATCTCCAATACTGAAACACAACAGACTGCCATTAAGTTTCTTAAACTTTTAAGTTATCAGATATTTACAGTTAAGATACAGTCTTAATTTTAAAAAATAAAATAAAAAGACGTCTTCAACTGGATCTGCTGCTCTCACTGGGACTCCGGTGATGAGAGTCACTTCGCTCACTATCGCTGTCAGAGCCATAGGATCTGCCGCTCCTGAGGAACACAGAGAACAAAACAGAACAAGCCGATCACTCCACACTTCAGAGTTCTGACAACAGCAACACTATGGACTGTTCAAGGCTACTATAAATGAAGTGACATCAAGTTAGAGTAACATAAAGAAACCTCAGAATACTGGGAGGTTTACTTGAAATCCATTCACGCAAATGAGCAGACAACTTTTCCACATTACCCCAAAGAAATATAAATATTTAATTAGGTTGTCTGAAGAAGGAAGAAAGGTATGAAAATACTTTCATTAAAAGTATGAAAAATGGGGGCTAGAGAGATGGCTCAGTAGTTACGGTGAAGAGCCTGATGACCCAAGTTCGGTCCCTCAGTACCCATGGAAAGCCAGATGCTTAGGGTGGTGCATGCATTTGGAATTCGTTTGCAGTGGCTGGAGGTCCTGGCATTCCCATTCTCTCAGTCTGTCTCTCCTCTATCTCTTTCTGCTTATAAATAAATAAAATAAAAAGTTAAGAAAAATAAAATAAGGCCCCAAAGAAGTGAATAAGACCACTGGGATACTGGATTAATAGAGGGTTTGGTTATGGTCTCCATTTAGTTAAAGACTCAGTGGATCATCAGCCTGTCAAGGTAGGGACTCCCTCCCCCACTACATAGACCTCCCTAGGACTCAGGGATAACACAGGCTAGTGATGTGCTGAGTTAGTCAGGGGCACTGAGAACCAGGGGAGTAAAGGCTCTTCAGAGGTACACACAGGAAGGTCTGGGTTTTAAGATCAGCAGTCAGGGAGCTTCTGAGGACCATGGGTTATAGTGGAGACCTAGAGGGTAGGTAAGCATTGGTCATTTCAAGATACAAAAAGGGTTAGGATAGAGATAGCACTTATGTTTCTAGGCAGAAAGAAAGGTTCCAGAACACCGAAGGAGGGAAACCACAAAAAACGCCGTGGAAACTGGCAGGTGGAAGGGTCTCATGTGCAAGGCTAAGGCCCTTGAACCCGGAGGGACCGTTTGCAGCCACACTGCTTCTGTGAAGGGATCCCTGAAGTTTCAATGGATGGAGGCAGGTACAAACACAAGACATCAGAAAGGGACAATAGATAGTCCTCATGAAGACGATGTATGAAACAACATAGGAATGTATCTTTCTAAACAAATGACAAGATATAAACCTCAGGCCTGCTGTGAAAGCAAATGATATTTCTTACTTAATCAAATAACAAATGGGCAATTCTAATAGCTTGACTTAAGAAAGTGAGCCATGCTTTGGGTAGCCTTCTCTACTCTTTTTAAGAGATGTCTGAGCATTGGAAAGCCCGTGTCAGCATCATACCCAGCAACAGGCAACACTGAGTGTTACACCTGGCACAGCCACAGCCACCCACCTGGGCATCAGCAAGAAAAGAACACTGTCATCAGAAGCTATGCTTTCTCTTCCACTAGTGTCCCTCAGCTCATACCAAATGCCCAGTCACCTGCAGGGACCCACCTGGAACGTCTGCTGTGCCTTCTGCCTCGGTGGTAGCTGTCACTCCTCCGGCTGCGACTCCGGCTCCTGCTGTAGTAGCTATCATACGTGTAGGACCTGCTGAACAGTGACATCACACTCTCACTTTCAAGTGCTCAGACTCCTCCTCTCCCTATGAGGCTTCTGGCTTGTGGGCCTCCATGAAAGTGTGAAGACACAGCTGTATAACAAGTACTAGAAGCATGTAGCAATTGTCCTCAGTTGGATTTACTATATTAAAAAGAATAATGTCAATTTCTTTTCTACACTGAAAATGTCACAAAGTTAAGCACAAAGTGAGTCTAGTCTGACAGAATCTGGTGGCTGATATAATAAGACTATTAGTACACTCAACAAGCACCTTCCATTAACACCTGACATTGTCATTTCTGACACATGGAGTACGATAGGTCAACAGATAAACCTGTCAAAAAGGTCTCAGTTAGGCTGGGGTGCAGGTTAATGGTAAACACATGCTTAGCATGCCTGAGGCCCAAATGTCAATCCCCAGCACCAAAACCAAGGAACCAACCCACAACACTTTGAGGGTTTCCCCGCCTGCCTTGTACCTGGAACGGCTGTGAGGGTCATACGAACTGCTTCTGGACCTGCTCCTGCTGGATGTCCTAGGATGAACCACAGGAAGGACCATCATCTTGTGCTATGTTAAAAATCTAGATAAATATAGACTGCCCACGGAGGAGGATATCCAGATGATTGGGGTTAGGGAAGCGGGGCACTGGGGAAATGGGGATAACAACTCATTATTTGTTCATTGAATTTATCTCATTATGGATAAAAAAAAAATCTAGATAGATTTTTGCCCATCTAAGTGAAAATACAGAGAAATCTATATTTATTTTGTTTTTATATCAAAACTACACAAAAACCAGTTCTATGAGAGGCACAGAAAAGAAGTCACTGGGCTCACTCTGCATTGGGTGGGGCACTCCTCAGAACACGGGACCTGAGACTCAGGAAGAAGCTGGAAGCTGCCCGGGTGGGCACTTGCCTTAATCTCTTCTGTTACTCTAACCTGACTCAAGAGGTAATTGTACTTAGGACCTGCAGATGTATCTGAGGGCGGCAGAGGAGTATCAGGGCCTCTCTTAATGCTGTTTCCCTGGATTCACTGTTCTGTGACTCAGAGCTGGAGAAGAACAGGTCAGACAGTACTCAACAATAACAAGCTCTCTCTCAGCCATCCTGTTCTGCACTTGCAGATGTGATGGAGAGCGCATGGCTGGCAGGGCGGCCACATACTCACCTGTGGCTTTTGTAACTTCGGTAGGAACTGCTGCGGCTTCGGGCTCGGCCTCTGCTGTACCACCCTCTGCTCCGGCTTCTAGAGTAGCTTCTTGATCTACAAGTGAGAAAAAAATGCAAGTGCATGGACTCCACACACTGTCACAATTACTTACAAGGAAGGAAGGACAGGGAAGCCCAGTAGAGGAAAAGTCTCTCCTGAACTCTGTATAGTGGACATGACCATGGCATTGTTAATGAAGCAAATAACCACCATGGTTGAAAGCAAACAATAAAATAAAGCCAGGTAATTTCAATATGCACATCATCTGAAACATCAGAAGAGGAAGCAATCCAAATCTCAGTGATGGAAATACAGCTGTATCTACCAACAGATCCCATCTCCTGAACACATGGAGAAAAAGGACCAGGGGACACCTACATGTGGGAGGATTTCAAATATAAAAACCTCCAGAATGGGGGGGATGGCTCAGTGGATAAAAATTGCTGTTTGGAAGCTGAGTGTGTTGGCACATACACCTTGAATCCCAGCACTCGGGAGGCAGAGGTAGGTGGATCACCATGAGTTCAAGGCCACCCTGAGACTACAGAGTGAATTCCAGGTCAGCCTGGGCTAGAGTGAGACCCTACTTCGAAAAACCAAATAAATAAATAAATGAGAAAAAAACAAGCCTTTAAATGTGGACTTATGACAGAATTTATAATTTCTGAAATGGCCCTAAATATTCTCCTGCCATTTGGTGCCATGTTTATGTAAAGCAGCATTCTCAGCAGTGATGTCTATAAAGTTAAAGTGTCCATCAACTCTGAAGACAATTCAAGAAGATTTTAAGATATATTACAGAGCCACAGTAACAAAAACAGCATAGTATTGTCACAAAACAGACACAGAGATCAATGGAACAGAATAGAGGAGCCTGACGCAAACCCAGGTAGTAACAACCATCTGATTTTTCACAAAAAGGACAAAAATATTCATTGGAGAAAAGACAGCCTCTTTAATGAATGGTGCTGGGAAAACTGGCTATCTATATGTAGAATGATGAAAATAGATCTTTATCTCTCTCCATGCACAAGAATCAAGTCCAAATGGATCAAAGATCTTAACATCAGACCTGAAACTCTGAAACTGCTAGAGGAAAAAGTAGGGGGAAAACTTCAACATATTGGCCTAGGCAACGACTTTCTGAATATAACCCCACTTTGCTCAGGAAATAAAACCACTAATCAACCATCAGGACCTCATGAAATTAAAAGGCTTTTGTACAGCAAGTGACACTGTGAACAGAGCAAAGAAGCAACCTGCTGAATAGAGAAAATCAGTTGTTAATATACAGACTTCACAAAGAACTCAAAAAACTAAATAATAAATAATAAAAAAAATCAAACAACCCAATCAAAAAATGGGCTACAGGGCTGGAGAGATGGTCCAGTGGTTAAGGTGCTTCCCTGTAAAGCCTAAGGATCTGGTTTGATTCCCCAGTACCCACATAAAGCTGGATGCA
This sequence comes from Zapus hudsonius, assembly GCA_004024765.1. NCBI lineage: Eukaryota > Metazoa > Chordata > Mammalia > Rodentia > Dipodidae > Zapus > Zapus hudsonius. The sequence continues at coordinate 21,048 of PVHP010008881.1, forward strand.
TGAAATGGCACATGCATCTGGAGTTCATGTGTGGTGGTGTACTTATTAAATATGTTTTAAAATATTTTATTTATTTGAGAGAGACAGAGAGAGAGACAGACAGACAGGGCTTGCCAGAGCCTCCAGCCACTGCAAATAAACTCCAGATGCACATGCCACCTTGTGCATCTGGCTTTACGTGGGTACTGGGGAAATGAACTCAGGTCCTTCTGCTTTACAGGAAAGTGCTTTAACTGCTGTCTCCAGCCCAAAATATTTTTTTAAAAAGTGGGCTACAGAGCTGAATAGCTTCTCAAAAGGAGAAATACAGATGGCCTATAAACATCTAAAAACATGTTCTACCTCCTTAGCAACCAGGGAAATGCAAATTAAAACTACTCTGAAATTCCATCTCACTCCTGTCAGAATGGCTTCCATCAAGAAAACAAATGACAATAAATAAATGCTAGCAAGGATGCGAAAAAATAGGAACCCTTCTACATTGTTGGTACAGCCACTGTGGAAAGCAGTGTGGAGGTTCCTGAGACAGCTGAAAATAGATTTGAACCATATGACCCAGCAACACCATTCCTTGGCATATCTCCTAAGGACTCTAGTCACTACCTTAGAGAAAATTGCTCTTCCATGTTTATTGCAGCTCTATTTGCAATCGTTAGGAAATAGAGCCACCCTAGCTGCCCCTCAACTGATGAGTGGATAATAAAGATGTGGTAAATTTATATAATTGAATTCTATTCAGCAGTAAAGAAAAATGAAATTATGAAATTTGCAGAGAATGGATGGCTCTGGAGAGGATTATAGTAAGGTAACTCAGGCCCAGAGAGCCAAATGCTGCATGTTCTCTCTCATATGTGGGATCCCTAGCTATGCTTGTTTAGATGGGTATGCAAGTTGGAGTAGTCTGTAGAGGCCAGTGAGCTAGAAAGGGCAAGAAGTCCTGTCACACGACAGAAGGTGGCGCTAATGCCCATCTCAGCGACTTACACTAGGATGTTTTCAGTGAGACAGAGATCAGACTACTGAGAACAAGTCCTTTAAACTGAGCCCCGATTTCTTGTCCTGAGATGCCTGCTCCTCATCTTTGTGCTCATGTGTAGTCTGGGTCCTACAGAACAAGGCTTCTTAATCACCTTCAGATAAATGAAAACAGTGATTTTGTTCCTAATGCTGGTGCTTTTCCAGGTTCCCCCTGGGAAAAAGAGAAGGGAAAACTGCTTACCGGTAAGAAGATGTGGAGCTTCTAGACCGACTTCTTGAGTGGCTGTAGGAGACAGACCTGGTCCTGTGTCGTGACTTGGATGCAGATTTACTTCGAGAGCGACGTGGACTCCTTGACTGGCTGTTTCCATCCCGACTGGGTGTCTGCTCGTCACTTGAACTCTCTTGGTTTCTTGGCCTCCGGTTTAGGCGTGCTGTTTTTCTTACTTCATCAAAGAGAGACCCAGGACGAACCTTATTTTTGCTTTTGATTTCTATTCTCAAGCCTTGTGGCTTCCCTTCAGGCATAGCAGCCAGGGTCTTCACCTCTAGGGCACCGGGTATGGTGGTGAGAGGTGGTGCCAGGTTCTCCACTCCTTGCAGGGGCTTCCACTTGTTATCTGCATGGCTGCCCCGGCTCTTCTCAGCCCCCTCCTTCTTCCCAGGACTTTCTGGAGCACTGGCCAAGCTGGCAGAGCTGCTGGTCAGCTTCCCCTCCTCGCCCAGGGTTTTATTTTCAGACATGCTGTTTTCCTGCCTGGCCCCCTCCGCGTCAAGCCATGCTGGGTGCACACCCTGCTCTGGAATGGTGCTCACCTCCGGGGTGTTGGGCCTGGGATCTGCCTTGGCTGGGGAGCTCCTCTCAGGAGTGCACATCTCCATGCTGTCATCTGCCTGAAGAACATCCTCCTCCACGTGCTGGGGACGAAGGGGAGAACTTGCTCGGGTCTCCTTTTCTACAGCTGCAGGACTGCTGGTGGCCTTGCTGTCCTCCTTAGCAAGCTGACTGGGATCCGAAACAGTCACATGTTTGTATTCACCTGAAAAGCTGCCCTCATCACAGAAGTTTGCTGCTTTGGGAAGATTCTCTTTTATGGTTTTACAGTTTTCAGAAATCTGTTTCTTATCTTTCGACTCCTGAGTAACTTGCTTTTCACTCGTCTCCTCCTCGTCCTCCTCTTCTCCAAACTCCAGGGGAGGCTGCCAGTGAAAGGCTTGCTTTCGTTTGGGAGCCTTGTGTTTTTTGTCTTTCTTGGCTTTCAATTTCTCTTTTTTTATGTGCTGTCTTCTAAGACTTTGCTTTGAGCTATGTTTGTGCTTCTGGGCCCAGGCGTCCTCCGAATCAGAGCTCGAGGATGATGGTCTCCTGGCTTTCCAAGCGCCATTACTGTCAGGCAGCGGCACGTTTCCTGAAGCCTTTGCTGGGGGTTTAGCCTGGGTGTGAGCCTCAGTGACCTCTGACTCAGACTCTGATGTGGCCTCGCCCTCCTCCTTACCAGAAGACGGCTGAGAGTCACTTCCACTGTCCTGGGCGGCATCTCGCTCTGAATGGGACTCAGAGTCCCATTTGCTCCCAGCACAGCGCTTCCTTGGGATCCCACTGTTGCTCCTGGAGTGGTCAGACAGGCCCTCTTTTAGAGTTCTTTTTCTTGAGTGAGGGTATCCCCGTTCAGGCTTGGCTTTCCCTGCATCTCTGCTCTTGTCCTGCTTGTCACTCATTATCTCCATTCTCCCCTGCTTCTCCTTCTCGGAGGCTGACTGCGTAACCTCAACACTTGACTGTTCACTGTCGGAAGAATCCAGGGAGGACCTGCTGCCTCTGTACCTCCTCTGACAGTAAGACTGCGCTCTACTTCTACCATGACGAGCATGCTCAGAGCGGTGGCTGTACCTTTTACTTGAAGTGTGATTTTTCTTCCCACTGGATCTAAACTTCCTTGAGGCTTGTCTTCCATTATCACTGCTGACAGAAGTGTATGAAGATGATCTGCTGCGCCGGGAATGGTCACTGTACTTACTCCGTGAACAAGATCTAGGCGACGGAGTCCTAGACCTTGAATGTGAACTAGCCAGACTACATGACCTTGACCTTGTGTATGATCTAGAACAGGATCTACTCCTAGAAGACCTGCGCGAACTCTCAGAACTTCTATGGCTGTACTTTGAATAAGCACTCCGATCGCTTTCTGAATTGGTCTGTCTTCTATGGTAGGAGAAGCTTCCAGTGTTCTTACTATTTGCTAAGCTGTATGTGCTCTGAATGGGCAGCAAATGGGTTGTTTTAGCTTTCATTTCCTGAATTCGTTCGTAAGAAGGTTTCCAGGGCTTCTGTCCAGGCTTCCACCTTGAAGGGGGGGGACTGTCACTTAAGGGTATGACAGGAATATTTTCTGCTACCACCGGCTGCACTGCTACATTTCCATTGTGTGGTGGTACTGTTGACCTCACAGGTTCCGTCTTCACGGGTCTGCCTTCACTTGATTGATGTGCTGTCCTTTGATGTCCTGACTTGGAACTAGATCTGGACCTTGATCTACTGGGAGAGCGCGATGAGGATTTTGATGCAGTCGTCGATCTTGAGCTTGCTCTAGAACCTGACCGTGAACGAGCCCTAGACCTGTAGGAGTCTCTGCTGGAGTGGGCCCAAGAGCTCCGGCCATCCTCATCTGATTTGGACCAGTCCCTCTGTGAAGAGTGGTGGGATGACGAGGAGGACGGGGATCTCCTTTCTCTAGCACAGGAGGGCTTAACACGGCCAGTGGGAGATGCTGAGGGCGCCATGTCACACGGCATAACAACCCTTCTCTTCTTAGTCTGTTTGTGTCTTTTGTAGTGTTTCTGCTTTTTAGCTTTTTTTTTGTGCTTAACCTTTTTCTCCTTTCTGCGTTTTTTGTGGTGACCATCAGAATGTCTTGCACTAAGGTCTGAATAATATCCATTATAGGACCATGACCGGGATCTCTGGGATAAGCTTCTTTCATCCCATCGACTTGAACAGGGATCACTTAACCTATTGGGAGGGGTATACCATGACTGCAGTTATTTATGGCATTGTCTAAGCCTCAAAGCAAATTTCCAATTTCTGACCAATAAGAAAGTGCTCGACTCTATCAACATGTGGAAGACACACAAACCAGAGTTACAGGTTCAGTCTTCACTTGATGCTTTCAGACAAAAAATTGACAATTTCTAACTGATTTGCTTTCAATTTTTTTTAAAGATAAGATCTTACTATGCCAAGCTGCCTCACCCTCCCACCTCAGTCTCCCTAACACTAGACCTCCAGGACTGGCTAGGAAGGCCAACAGGACTTTTTCCTTTCTCCACCCCACAGTGGTGATCAAGTCTCCCGTCCAAGGATGCATGCAAATCAACTACTTCAAACAGAAGCTGAAGAGAAACTACATGAAAGCTGATGGCCCCTATAACAATAGATAGTGTCCCTGGCACTACTGTCTACACCACCCTACCCAGAAGCTGCCTGCCTCGGCCTTTACCTAACTTCAAACCATTCCTCAAGATGCCTGCAGAGAAAGTTCTGTGAAGAACTTCATGGGCCCACTGGGTCTTTCTCACTAGCAATTCTGGGGCCCATCTCTTCCAAACACACAGCACACCATGGCTAAGATCCAGGCACTCTTCTGAAGACAACAGTTCTCCACACACATACTGGACACAGGCTTTCCTATCTACCAATTAATTCACCCGTGACTAACATACTTGACAAGTAAAAAATGAGCTATGTAACTTTAAGTTCTCATCAATTCTAACATTAAGTAAACAGTCATGAAAGCATTCAGAAGAGGGTAACAGAATCTGATTTAAATGCCCCTCCCCCAGCCATACATCTCAGCTAGCTAACACTGCTGCTCTGGCTGGTCAGAGTGGAATTCTGACTGTTAAGTCTTCAGCGAGAACAAGGTTAGGTCTCAGTTCTCTTGACATTCCAGTACCACAGCCACCAGTCTGCACTCAAGTGCTTACTTGTCTCCTTTACTCCATTTCTCCCCACTCGGAGGTCTGTACGCTCTTAACCTCTGCATCTCCTCTTTCCAGTGAGGAGGAGTCTCGCTGCCGCCACCATCTTCTGACTCAGAGCGAGAGCGTGACCTTGGAGGCGTATGGTAACGCTGAAACATCAAGAAGGAAGGAAATGCCTGTTAATTATGGTTGGCTGTAGGACAGAGTCAGGCAAACGTCTACTCTCAGATCCCTTCAAAGACACTGATTTAAGCAAAAAGAGGTATGAAATTACTTCAAGCAAGTGCTTATAACTGCTGAGCAATCACCCCAGTCCCAGAAATTACTTCAAGTAACGGCACTGAGAGAGATCCCCTAGGAAATCTCCCTTTGCAGAGTCCTAATGTTTTAGGCTCGGGAGTTGCCATGGTCCAGCACACAGAGATCCCTAACATACTAAAGGGTTTAGCACACTCAGTACTTAACCAAGTCAATCCAAACACAGCTGCGAGCCCCAAACTATGGAAAATACAAATGACTCCTTGAATACATTTTGTATTATGCCTAAAACTAAACTTTCGATGTTTCTGATACGTTAAAAAAATTACTGTTTGGATCGTTTGAAAAAACAAGTCTTGACATACGTACAATTGTGCCCCGTCCTTTAATCTTCCGTCCAGACTTTGATACTGATGGCTTCTGATCATTTACAACAGGTACAACATCTGGAATCTTCCTAGATAAGGTTATGATAAAAATTAAAATTAGCAAATGAAACTGAGCCAGGAAACCCTGTCTCAACAAAAACAAAACAAGAATTCCACTCTTCTCATTAGTAGACTTGTATTTTAAAAACTGATACTGTTTTTGTTACTAGCATATTTTGCTTTCCTTCTTTTTTTTTTTTTTTTTGATAACACATTGTGGTCAAAGCCAGGCATGCCGGCAAAGACTTGTAATCCGAGCATTTGAGGGACTCAGGCAAGAGAACCAAGATGGACACCAGCCGGGAAGTCTATCTTAAAAGTGAAAAAGAAAACACAGGCGCACAGGAAAGGAAGAAAAGAGAATAAACATTGTGAAAGGTAAGGGCAGTGTCACTCCCAGCGCTCCTCATGTGGTCACTGCGTCGTTTCATCTCTGAAAGTAACAAGGACTTATTGGTATCTCTGCGCAGCCAGCACATTCTCTGCTCACACACAGGACAGGAATGAGACAGAGGCTCACTGTGCTGCTGAGCCCTGACCTGACCTCCTGAGCTCTTTTTCAGTAGCTGGGATGACACGCATATGACTATACCTGGCTCACATTCTTTTAAAATTCTGAACTGAAATCTAACACACAAAACAATTAGTCTTGAGAGCTAATCCAAAGCCACACATTAGCTTTTCTAAAGCAGAAAAGTTATTACTCAGCAAGTTAACTACAGTAACATTTATGACACATTTTTTGTCTCCATACAATTAACCTTGCACTATTAAAATGAAAACATATTTCACCGTTCAACTGGATCCAAAAAACTCAATTATTCCAGTAACCTATTTTGGCAACAACCCCTCCTGCCTTAATAAAAGGGCAAGGTAACAACATCAATAATGAAATCTTTCAAGACAAGAACGTGGGTGCGTTGGCACACACCTATAACCCCAGCGCTTGGGAGGGTAAGGCAGGAGGATTCCAAGTTCTAGGCCAGCTTGGGCTACACAGCAAAACCTTAAAAAAAAACCAAAAGACCCCTCCCCTCCACTGGCCAGCTTGCCCAAACGTCTTTAACCACCACTGGAGTCGAATGTGAACTCTGCAAGGTACATGTCAGGCATCGATCTGGAAACTCCTAGTGTCTTCTAATGTGCTCTATTCTAAGCACAAGTCACATTCAATAAGTGAATGTGAAACTTCAAAGACCTATGGATTTGTCCATCAGAGAAAGAAAAACATAGTGTGACTGCTAATTTTCACTGCTAACTGGACTGGACTTAGAATCACCACAGGACGTGTGAGGAGCATTCTGCACGGGTCTGTGACGGAGTTTCCAAAGAACTACCCCGAGAGGAAGAAGGGGAAAGCTGGAAAGTGACAGCGTCCCTTGACCTCTGTCTTCTGTCCACTGTGATGTGAGCTGCCCTACTATGTGCCCCTGTGCAATGATTGAACCCTAGGGAACATGAGCAAGCTGCTTCTGTCAGGAACTTGGTCACACATGACACACTCATGATCAATCACCCTACTTACGGTTCAGGCTCCACAGTGACAGCAGGCATATCTCTTCTGAGTAGAAAGCGGTTCTCCGGCACTGGAGGGATCTCTTCTGGGCGCACAACAGGCTTTTCCCTTTTAGCATTCGAATCGCTTGACCTTTTTTCATGATTATCACTTCTCTCAGAGTGACTGAAACAATAATCAAGCCACCAATGAGGGTGTGTAATGCTTGTATCTCATTTAAAAAATCATACAAATCAGGCACTAATAGCAACCACTTTTCTCACCCGAACATGGTAATTTTCACAAAAAAAAAAAAAAAAAAAAAAACACGTAAAGAATATCAACCCAGTGGAGAATCCAGAGAACTAGTACTAAATTTTGGTATGAAAACTGTCAAATGATCATAGTTTTCCTTAAGAATTTCACGGATTACTTCACCTGAAAAACATAAAAATCTTTACTAGGAAACATCTATATCATGCCTAGATTTCTAGATTTCAGTTTAAAGTCCAAAAATCCTACCCTCTGTCAGATATAGGCATGCTCCCCCATTCCAAGGGGGGTTAGGACAGAGTACCCTAGTTCATACTTACTCTTTAGGGCTCGCTGTATGCTTGCTCCTGGGTTCTTCTGAGCTGCTCACTTCCTTTCGTCTCTTTCTAGAATGTTTAACTTTTGGCCTCCTCTTGTGTTTCCTTCTTTTGCTTCTCTCACGTTCAATTTCACTCTCTGAAGACGATTCTGAAGAGGAAGAGGAATTGGAAGAAGACTCCGAGTCTTCTGAATGTGCTGGTTTCTTCCTTTTTTTCTCAAAAACTTTTAACAAATATTAACAAAAATATTAGTACTAGAGACCAGCACATGTCTTTCAGAATCATAAAATCTGATTACTGAGTATCATAATAAACTTTATGTAGAGAAAATTAAAAATGAAATTAAAATATTTTGGGGGGCTGGAGAGATGGCTTAGTGGTTAAGGTGTTTGCCTGCTAAGCAGAAGGACCTGAGTTCAATTCCCCAGGACCCATGTAAAGCCAGACATACAAGGTGGTTCATGTGTCTGGAGTTTGTTTGCAGTGGTGGAGGCCCTGGTGTGCCCATTCTCCCTTTCTGTCTGCCTCTTTCTCACTCTCAAATAAAATAAAACAAAACATTTAAAAAATGTATATATTTTTTCAATTTATCATACAAGTGCTTGCAACATCTATAAAGTAATGAAGCCGCTCCCTCCTGAAGCCTGTATTATGATTGTGTCAGATAAAAAGAAAATAAATGACAAGCAATAAATGCTAAGACTGAAAATGGATGGTAGAAAGAGCACAGGCAAAGCGGGGCCACAATCCATGAGCACAGACCCGAGAAGAGTGGGCTCACAGACGAGCTACACAGAGTAACCTGGTGATGGGCATGCCTGAGAGCAGGCCACTGTGGCTAGGGGGCAACAAGTGAGGGGAAGAGTCAGAAAGACAGCAGAGGGCTGTGGATGCCTAGCATGCAGGAAACTCTTCCATTCCCAGCACAGCATAAGCTAGGTGTGGTGGTGCACACCTGTAACAGCATCCAGGAGGTGAAGGCAGGAGGACTGGAAAGTTCAAAGTCATCTTCAGCTACAAAGGGAGTTTGAGAAACAAAGCAAAAAACCAAAAAGACCAGCAAGTCAACAGGGAGCCACCACAGGCACCTGAGCAGGAGGGCACGGATGTAAACTGTTGAAAAGCATCACTTTGATGGTTGCTCAGGACAAGCCAGGGAGAAGACGGGATATAGCAAGGAGGCAAGGTGGGAACAGGCTACAGGGGAGCAAGGAGACAGGCACTGTAATGCTCGGGCATGAGATGGTCTGAATCAGGTCAGAGGCCAAGGAAGTAAGAAGAATCAGTATAAGGCTGGGGAGATGGTTCAGTGATTAAAGGTGTTGTACCATCAGCCTGCAGTTCTGCTTGCTTGGAAGGCCTGATGACCAGGGTTCCATTCCCCAGTACCCATATGGAACCAGATGCACAAAATGGTGCATGCATCTGGAGTTTGCTTGCAGTGTAAGAGGTCCTGGTATGTCCATATTTTATCTCTCAAATAAAAAAAAATAGTATGACTTGATAATATTTGCTGATGGATAAAGATGTGATATACAGCTTGTCTGTGTTTTTCCACCACTGAAATCTAGGTGTATCTTTAACAATGTTTTTCTTGAATCCCAGCTTCCTCTAGCCAATAATCTCCAAAAGTTCTTACCATCTTTTGTTGACTTAGTGGCAAGCACCCCACAGTCAATAACGCGCACATCTGCATAAGGTCTACTTGCAGCATCAGTTTTCAGATTTTCAATTTGTTCAATCACTTCGAAACCAGAAATAACCAGTCCAAAGACAACATGTACCCTAGCACAACATAAATTCAAGAAATAATTAGTCTGACAATAATTAAGCTAGGAATTGAGACAATTGTAAATAATATGTCCACAGACCTGAAAATAAAACCAGTATGTGATACATGAAGCAAGTAATAGGGAATGAGAATTTAAAACCTAGCTCATAAAAGGACAGCAGCCAGTTGTTCAGCTACAATCAGACTGGGCCTCAGTTTTATGACAGTGGCTCCTAGCCATTTTGGGGTAGAAAGCGTGCTTTACAGGAACATTCAAGTGGCATGGTTGAGAAGCCCCTTCATGACATAATAGCCACAGTCTCAGAACTACTGCACCCCATGCTCCTTCAGGAAGAATCTGACCCAGCCCTCAAGAGAGACCCTGCTAAGGTTTACCTATGGTTCATGTGTTTTTATGGCTGGTCACCCACACAACTCCCCCAGGATGAAAAGAACAGAATGCTTACCCATCTAGGTGTGGAGCAGGCTTTGTAGTTCTGTGTAATAAGCATCAACATAAAGATGACATCAGAAATGACATGTTCAGATGAAGAGGGCAGAAGGGTTTAAACACAGCATGTAGTGAACAAAGTAAAGATAAAAACACAGGGGAAAACGTTAAACATAATCTACATTCAGTCTTAAGACCTCAACATAGCAATAGTAGCCATTTTACTGACAAAAAAATCAAGATTATAGTGAATTACAAAATCATAATATGCAAATTAGAATATACAAAATAGGTTTCATTTGAGATACACATAAATATCTAGCATGTATACTGAGATTAAAATTACTCTCAATCCCAAAATAGCAACAAAAACCAAACATCAAACCCCCCTCAAAATATGTCAGGAAAATCAAACAGGAAGAGGCACCTGTTGTCTGCCCCACGGAAAGGAAGTGTGCTGAGCACTGGCAATGTCCCCGTAACTGGGCTCTTCTCCAGGTCTTTTCAGACTGAGTCAGCCTCTCCCTTCACTCAAGGTGAAGCTCTGCCATGCCCAGCAATGCTGAGATGCAACCGGGAACCTCTCTATCTGCTAACGCTGACAGCACAGCAAAGAATAATAGGTAGTGCTGTAGCCACCTTGAATTTCCAGGGCCCAACAACCACCCAGCCAGCAAGCTCTGTAGTCACACACTGTCAGACAGGCACCACTGGAAGTCTGGGCAGTGCATCTGGTTAAGATATTTTGAGCCCAAACTAGTTGTCCACAGCATTTTCACAGATCCTTACATGATGTGAACTGTAATGAAACAATCCAAAAGTAGGTAACTAGCTCAGAGTTAAACACTCCAATATCCTAGTTTATAAAAATGAGAAGTAGATAAATGAGACAAAGACAGCATCACTATCAGCATATGCACTAAAACAGTCCATTGCACTAGAAGCCACCACACCAGATCAATAAAACCTAACCTTCGCAACAATGCCAAAGTGTAACTCCTATTCCTCCACATTAAAAGCATTCTAAGAGGATTATAGTATTCAACTTAGAAAAGGAAATGTCAACTTCAGAAGTCTCAGAGCTTTAAAGGAAGCCTTGAGTTTTAGGATCACAAGTCTCCTATATTCTCTGGGAAACTGAGAAGCAGAAATCCACACTAATATAATTATAAAAACAAAAGCAGGCAGCAATAAGAAAAGAACACGGGGAAAAAATCTAGCAAATCGGTGAGCCACAATATTGTCACCATTCAACTAGTATCCAGAAACCACCATAGGCAACACTTCTAGAACAGAAATGTGTTTAACAAAAACAATACTGCCCAAGCACGTAGAAAGTAAGAAACCAATACATAAGCTAGGCATATATTTATTAAAAAGATGTAAAGAATGCTTAGAAAAACATGTAAGTTGTTCCATGATATAGCAGTAACAACAACGAATGGCTTACTAAAAACACTCTCCTTCTTCTTTCCTTGATCCTCTCTCAGATATTATAGCATTGGGGAAAGCCTACAGATTTTTCTAGAACTGCCACCTTGGCAAGCACTACTACTGTAAAAGGCATCTTATGGCGAAGCCCTGGAGCCAGCACGGCACTCCAGCGGCTGCAGCGGCCAGCACATGCCCGAGGTACTCTGTCTTGGCCACACTGAGGTCTGAGGATTTGCCTTGTGTTAAGAGACTGGCACATGCTGTACCCTCAGCCTGCAATCCTGCTCTGGATTCAATGAAAACTGAGCAGTAAACACAGTCCTCACTGCACTTGGAAAGAAACCACACTGAAGAGAGGACTGACTCTTTAGAGGGCAACTTTAAGTCTTCCCACTGTGCTTGAAGCATCTGCGATTCAGGATATAGAAACATAAAGTTGCATTTTAACTGGGCTGCAGACATAACAACACTGAAAGCTACAAAAAGCAGCCCTGTGGTGCTCTAAGTCTCCGGCAGAAGGACTCCCAGTGGAAAGCTGAGCCCTGGCTGGGGCTCACAGTCACGTGATAAACAAAGAACACTAGCCAACTGGAGTCACCAAAGGAAGAAAATGGTGTGCTAGACTAAAACAGGCAGAGATTTATCCCACAAACTCTACTGTTCACCTTCCCAAACTACACAACTCTTTCCAGAATCATGCAACAATGACATCTGCTAAGTTAGGACTTGAATAAGGCCAGAAATGATCACGATGTGTAAGTTTTTAAATGATCATTAAAATTTATCTAAGGGAGAAATGCACAAAACTCATTTCATTTCAAATCATAGTTTCAATATTACACATTTCCATTTCCCCTGTCACCTGGAGACACTATTACAGCTTCTCCATCCCTTGAATCTCTCTGAAACAATGTCTGCAAGGGCTTGCTTGAGCCGTATCAATTCAGAAACTGAAGTGTCAGTGTTGTTCCAAAGAACCCTCTTTATTTATACCACTGTGTACATGTGTAAATGTTCAGAAGATGTGTGAACAAGCCATCAACATTAACCCACACTTCCCAGGATCAACCACAAGCAATAAACACTCCTGTTTTACATGGATTGCCGCTACACAGAGAAAGCAGAGTGCTTTTTTCTTAAATGTTCAGTGCACATCATAACAATAGGATTAACAAAACAAAGGCAAAGGAAGAAAGCCTTAGAGTAATAAGACATTACCTTTGGAGCGCACGGTGTAACACTCTTTCTGTAAATTTTACACAAAAATGGCAAGAAATAAATTGTAATACACTTTTAAGACAAGACTGAATCTATGTTTTAATATCAATATAACTTAGAAATTAAAATTTTAGAGTTTTATGCAAAAAAAGCTTGGTAAAATGGAGGGCTCTAAATTTTCTTTCACATGGGATGGTATGAGGAGATAAGTTATACGTAAGAAAAGCCTGTGGTGGATGTTGGAATCTGCTCAGATCCATGACATTTATTTTATTTAATAAAAGGGTGCTGGTAATAGCCAATAACAAAGTATTACATTTCCTTTCACAAATCCCAGAAGCTAGCCTAAAGGACGAACATCTCTAAAAAAGATAACAATGCATCATGAATATAAGCATAGATATAAAAATCTGAACCCCAGGAGCAGTAATTTCTAATGGCAAAATTTTCACTGGAAAAAAAAACACACTGAGTTAACATAATTCAAAACAAATTTTCAAGTAGCTTTGTAATAATTCTCTTGGTGTAGTTTTTGGCCGCACACCACAGAGCCAGATGGGGAGTGACAGTCTGAACTGGGATGCTCACTGGTCACTGCCATCACATCCTCTGAGTTGCTCAGTCACTGAACACAGCAGCTTAACTACAAGTCTGGGGATTTTCCTTGGAGGCTAAAAAGGCAGCAGAAGTAAAACCTTAGCATAAGGTCAAGTCTTGGACATGGTATTTTCATGTCTAATCTGATTTTCCTCTTATAAAACTTTTTTTTTTCAAAGAACACAATACACTACTAAATGATTAAACCTGAAACTTGTCTATGACTACTAGACCAAATGCCTTATTATACAATGGACGAAATGCTAAACAGGGATTTTGGCTATATTAAATCTTGAACTATTTTAAAAATAAGCTTCAATTTCTCATAAAGACAATGGTACATGTATTCGCATCAAATTGTTTTAAACAATGTGGAGTTTCCAGTGAATGCAGTGAGACATCAGTCTACGTGGGAATAGTGCAGAGAGGATAGTAAAGGTAACTTGATGATAACTAACCTTTAACATACAACTCTCCTCACTGTATGGAACAATACAGCTTGTGCTAGGGCAAACCCACTTCACAATGCATGTGTCCCTAGAGTCACCAGCACTAGTATTAAGAGAATACACACAGACTATATAGCTAGATACAAGTTTCAGGTTGCTAACATGTATGTCATATAAGCACTAAGAAATGTTAAGTCTGGATGTTAGGAAAGATGTGTGATATTCAGAGACTTGGCTTTGGATTAAATTTCTCAAACATCTTTGGTCATGAAAAATTCTGAAATTAGCATATGAAGTTATTACCCTCTCCTCTAAAACTGAAGGAAAACACTATAATTTCTTAGGTAATTAATATAAGTAGGATTTCTTCTCACACAAACTTGTAAATATGTGGGTTGAAGAGAACCTTCCTAGGAGCTCTGGAGGGATACAAGCCTGCGCTGATTAAGCCTGTGCCCAGCATTGATTGGTGGAGATTGCGGCTGCTCTGAGACATCTTTCTAGACAAGTGTAAACCTTCATTTCATACACAACAAGGTCTGCACCTAAACCATCCCACATATTCAAAAGCTTGGGATCCAAAATATTTATTTTTTAAAGTAAGGATTTTTATTTCTTAAAAAAAGGAAAGAAGCTGGACATGGCTACACAGGCATTTAGTCTCAGCACTGGGGAGGCAGAGGTAGGAGGATCACTGTGAGTTTGAGGCCACCCTGAGACTACACAACAGTGAATTTCAAGTCAGCCTGGGCTAGAGGGAGACCCTACCTCAAAAAAACAATTAAATTAAATTAAAAAAATTAAAAGGAAAGAGAGCTTGGTGCGGTGGTATACACCTTTAACCCCAGCACTCGGGAGGCAGAGGTAGGAGGATTGCTCTGAGTTGAAGGCCAGCCTGAGACTATATAGTGAATTCCAGGTCAGCCATTGCTAAAGCAAGACCCTACCTCAAAAAAAAAAAAAAAAAAAAAACCTAGGCCAAGGTACAAAGAAAACTAAAACTAAGACTGCTTTGTGGGGCTGGAGAGATGGCTCAGCAGTTAAGGAGCTTGCCTCCAGAGCCTCAGGACCCAGTTTTAACTCCCCAGTACCCACATAAGCCAGATGCACAAAGCTTCACATGCATCTGGAATTCATTCGCAGTGGCTGGAGGCCCTGGCACATGCTCTCTCTCTCTCTCTCTCTCTCTCTCTCTCTCTCTCTCTCTCTCTCTCTCTCTCTCTCTCTCTGCTTGCAAATAAATAAAAATACTTATTAAAGAAAGACTGCTTGGTGTGTTTGTATTCATGATCTCACTCGGAATCCCAGGCTGGTCTGAACCTCACTATGCAGCTCAGCCTATCTATTCCTTTTGTCTCAGCCTCCTGAGTGCAGGACTACAGGCAGGAGACAACATTCGAAACTAAAAACCAAAGCTTTTTGAGGCTAGTTTAGTGTCCCCTCCTAACAAAAGCCTCAAGCTCATCATCACAGACTTTGCCTTCAGCTTCTCAATGACTATCAAGACAAATAAAAATGAGTCAGAATCATTACTAACAGCAAAAAGTTTAAAAAAAAAATGTTTTCCCTGGCTGAAGAGATGGCTTAGCGATTAAGGTGTTTGCCTGCAAACCAGAGTTCGATTCCCCAGTGCCCATATAAAGCCAGATACACAAGAGGGTACATGTGTCTGGAGTTCATTGGCAATAGCTGGAGGCCCTGGTGCGCCCTCCCTCTCCCTCTCCCTCTCCCTCTCCCTCTCTCAAATAAATAAATGTTTTCCCAAATGTGTTTTCAGTAAAATGCTTGCTGCTTCTAGTACCTAGCTATGATAACTCGAGCAGAGTGTGTAATAAATTATGTCCCTCACAGTGTGCAGAATGCTCTCCTAGCTATCTACTTCTTTCAGACAACGAGCAGTTTTGAGAACCGACCTGGATTTCACAGGACTTTTCTTCCTCATTTAGCACTCATCACAGAACAGAAACTTTCTCTGCATCTCTCAGTCTCTTCCACTCTAATTTATTAAAGTGTCCAGCTTTTACACCTTATGCTAGGGACTGAACCCAGGGCCTTGCACACAAGCTCTCAAGTCACTGAACTACAACTCCTAGCCCTAGAGCTTTTATTGGGGTTTCCTCCTGCTTGACTTAAAAATAATAAAGACAAAATTGAGTGCACAGCTGACAAGCAGGGGTTGTTAACTTGGTAACTTTCGTCCTAGGTCTTTTTCAAAAATGCTTCAATGTGAACAAACATTGTTTCCTTATAGATTTTGAGGATGGTGCATTACATCACTTCTTACATGTATCTTGAGCAATAATATTCCAAAAGAATGTTTCCTTCTATATAAGCTCCCAAAAGCAGAAGCATTACAATACAGCAGTAGGTGTAAGCAGTTATGATCAAAATTACAAGAATCACTTTATAGAAGAAAATAGAATATCTGATATATATATATATATGTGTGTGTGTATACATGTATATGTGTATATATAATCATTCCAGCTTAAGAAAGCAATATATACAAAATCATGTTTCATAAAAGATTCGTGATAAATGTGTGAGAAGGACGTGCAAGCACCCTCACTAACAGCACCAGACCTACTCCTTAGTTTATAGAATGTAAACTAAGAATACTGTTGAAAACGCATTACAAATCCTTATAGGAGCTGTTAAAACCAAGGATAAAGCAGCTCTTGAAGCATCTGTTCTTACGTTCTTCTTTCTCTTCAGAGCTGCTGCTCGGCGTGCCAGGACGCCAATGGGAGGCTCTGACCTGTGACTACACAGTCAACCGGAAGACAGGACTTACTTTGTCTGTGACCTTCCAACTCTAAAAGGATTTGGGTTTGTAAGATGCAGCTTCAAAGATTTTCCTTTTATGGGCCACTATCTCCATTTTACCTATCCTTTCCATGAAAATCAGGGTACATTTTACTAAAAAAAAGTGAACATTAGTTCAATTTCATCCTGTAACTTTTGGGAACTGGCATTTTCAGCCAGCAAAAAGAAACAAATAGGTACTGAACTTAAAAAAAAAAAAAAAAAAAAAACAAAGGAAAAAGAGAGGGGCACTCTGTGTGCAAAGAAGTTCAATTCTCTCCAAGATGGCTTAGGGCAAACTCCTTTCCACAAGGAAGTGTCATAAATTTTGGCAACTAAATGTACAATCTTTTATCATCCATTCATAGTGACTTTAGTGCCATCTAAAGTTTAATTATGAAACAAGCTTACAACTTTTTAATCCTGACATTGGCTCAAACATTTCATTTGACGTTTCTCTTCAGTGCAGTGTAAGGTCAGCCGTGTAGGAAACACAAACGGCCTAAGAAGAGACTTAAGTACTGAATGGCAAAACAAGACTCTAAAATTTTGGATAGAGGATCTTATATCCTGGATTTTAATTAATGTATAAGTTTAAACTTGTAGTGTTTATAAAGAAGCTGCTTCTACCCAGTAAGTCAAATCTTAAATGAAATGATATTTAAAGCCTCAGTGGCCTCATCTTGATCAATGAATCACTAGTTTTTCACGTTCACAGTTCAGATAAGCTTAAGAATGGAAACAGGAGACCTGAGTCCATTAAATTACTACAAAAAGGTTTTGAAAATATATCTTTCTACTTTTTATTGACCCTCTAGGTTAAGAACAGAAAACTGCTCTAGTGAAAGATGTAATAACTAATAACTGACAGGATCAGAACAGGACTCGGGAACAACTGTCTTAGGTGTTAACTCCAAGCATAATCTTTTATGAGTTTTCCATTTTTAGGACATTCTTAGGAACAGAATGCCCCTTATCTGAATTTTATCAACTCATGTAAGAAATCTATTTCAGACAAACTTAAAATGTGAGTTTTTTATAGGAATTTATTGTTTTAAAGACAGGGAAGCGCCATTCATAGTCATCCACTCAGAAAGATGTCAAGGAACACTTTTTCTGAAGATCCATGAATGAAGTGTTTCTTCCAACATACATAGCAAAACTGAGAGTTACATCTAATTGAAAGTATTGAGCCTTGTGCTGGGCGGTAATCTTTCATATTTTATAGGATGGGATAAGAACATAACTGCAAGTCTGACAAAGGTTTTATTTAGAGTTTTCACAGTAAGTTATTTTGGTTGTGCATGCATATACAACCATGCAAAGACACCTTGAATCCCAGAACTCAGGAGGCTGAGGAAGGAGGATCGATGTGAGTTTGAGGCCCTGAGACTACATAGTAAATTTCAGGTCAGCCTGGGCTAGAGTGAGATGCTACCTTGAAAAAAAAAAAAAAAAAAGTAAACTTAGTACTTTAAACTTTGCCAAGCGATAATCTTGTAAATTTTGGCAAAAATGATAGCAATGTTGGGTTAATTCGATTATTCACAGAGACCTAACAAAACTTGAGTTTTTAAAAATGATGACAACTGAGTGTGGAATCCCAGCACCTGGGAGACAGAGATAGGAGGCTCACTGTGAGATGGAGGCCAGCCTGGGCTAGAATGAGACCCTAACTCAAAAAAAAAAAAAAAAATGCTGGCTCAGCAGCTAATCAACTTTTCTATGACTCATCATAAAATAATGGTACTTCTCTAAATTGGCCCAAAGTGAGAAACAAACAAGCAAACATACAAGGTTTACCCAAGCCAATCACTCCACGCCCAGGGTCCATCTGATCCTGTACTATGGACAATGCTTACACATATATCAATAGTTGATATTCCAAACTAGTTTCCTAAATTGAGCCTTCAAATATGGTAGTGGCTAAAGCTAATTTCTTTTCTCATGATGACAGCATATTGTGAAAATAATATATACCTTCAAGTTACATTTTTAAGTCCCATTCTTAAAATCTAGTGTATCTGCTGGATGCTGGGCAGGCATCAGACAGCACCAGTTACTGTGTGGCATCAGACACACTGTAAAACCCCAGCTGTCAGAATCTGAGCAGGAAAGCTCCACTAGCTCCCATCTCTCTAAGGAACAGCGCTTCTCTGTGGAGGAAAGCTCATCTCTGAATTATGCCTACTCACATGAAAAACTGGGAACCATTGGTATGTTTCCCTCGATTTGCCATTGACAAAAGGAACGCTCTGTCATGTTTGAGAATAAAGTTTTCATCTGTTTGAAGAAAACACAAATTTTGTTAGTCTCTAGTTATAAGTCACTTTTCAAGTAATGCTCAAGTAATAAATAGAAAGCAACGGATGAAAATTCCTCTTCTGGTCAGTACAGACACGTGACAATATTTAGAAAAAAAATTAACTAATCAAATAACAAAAGCATTAATAAGGCCAGAAGATACTAATTAAAGCCTTGAGGAAAAGAACATGTATTTAATACTTTATACAAACAGCCTTAGAATAGTCACTTTTAATAGTAATGCACTTTGGCTAAATTATATAAACTACTCACTTTTAAGAAAAACAAGGAACTTTTAGAAAAATCTTTATAGTGAAATTTATTTCCTTCAAATTTCCAAATAGCCTGCCACATGAGCTATACATGGGTGGTTTAATAGACCTAACTTGATATGCTTTATTTTTATATGATGAATTTTAGTACTCAACTGAAGCCATGAAGTCTATGAGAGCAAAAATATATATAAGGTTTTAGGGAAATGTCTAAATTAAATGTGAATCATCAACAGGATCAAAGCTACCTGAGGAAAAAAATTTATAATGACAGAATTTAAATGGCAAGCTACAATTTTAGAGTGTGAAAGTATTGGCCACAGAACGGCTGCATCCCAGCGGCCCACAAGGCCAGGTGTGAGACAGCTGCTTCCTACCAGACATCAAGATAGCTTATAGGTGGTTTTAATTTTAGCAAAAATAGCCTCAAAGCTACCTTAAATTTCCTTTAATCATTCATACAGATAAGTCTTTCTTCAGAACAAACAAACGTAGAAACTTTAGAGCTGATTACTTGGCCAGACTTCTGGGAAAGAGCACAGCACTATCCTGACATTGAGGTTCTCGGGCGGGAAAGAAACACGGGCTCCTCCCACTACCCAGCTCTGCAACTGACTTTTCTAAGGCTTTTTGGGGCAAGTGCAATAGTTAGACTTATGAACCACATAGTTCTAATACACAAAAGAAAACATACAAACCTTTGAGAAAGTAGGAAATACCAATTTTTATTCAAAGAAACTGCTTGGCTTAGGGGGAGAGAAACCACAACTAGATTCTTTTCCCTGACATTGAGCTCATATATCAGTCATTGGAAAAGAAAAGGTACAGGTGCATGTATGAAGTAACAATACAGAAATCCAGCCACAACCTGACCCAGACTGTCCATCAACTCATGAGGAAGGGTACAAGGGAGCAGAGTTGGAGTTTGTGTCACTGAGCTTCGTTCTCTTACCTTTTCATTTTGCAAAAGACCACATTCTCTATAAACAAAAGAATATGTTGACAGTTTTAGGCAGGAAGATAGGAGTTTTCATGTATATAGTTGCCTAACCTCCATGCTGAAAGTCATGTTTACCATAAAGTTAGCCTTAATTAATCTTGTCAATTAAGTTACAATAAAATTTATCCCCAAATTCATGCAAATAAAGTATTTTCATGCAGCATTAGTTTCATGCAAAAAGTGAACTAACAGTAAACCTTTTCTCATTAGATATAAAACCAAATTGCTTTAATATCAGAACTGAAATAAAGGACCATGAACTCAGCCTTACCTTTAAAATATCCACCATAAATTGATTCTCCACCTTTTCCATTACCTGGAAAGAATGAGTTACAGTAAACCATAATGAAAATTCAAAATAAACTAATTAGCATATCTTTTATTTTTCGGAGATTATTGTAGCTCAGGCTGACTTCAAACTTGGGATCCCTCTCCTCTACCTCCCAAGTGTTAGGATTACAGATTTGTGCCCAGAAACCTAGTCATAAATTACATTACCATTACTACTGCTACTATTACTACTACTACTACTTATTATTATTATTATTATCATTATTATTATTATTGCAGTACTTGGGATGGAATGCAGGGCTTGCACATACTAGGCAGGTAAGTAAGTGCTTTACCACTGACCTATATCCTCAACCTTATAAATTAATTTTGATAGTTTCAATTTGCTGAAGGAAACCTTGAAACTTGTAATTGCTACAAATAAACATAGTTGTAAGAACCCTCAACTAACTTTCATCTTGAAAATATTACAATAAATACTCTGAAAAATGATCATGGTCCACATCAAGCAGTAATCACAACAAAGTTCTAAAATAAATGCAAGTAGGCAGTACTGTGGTGCTCACTGGAAGGGAATACACAAATAATTAGTGTAACTAAATTACATTAAAAAAGCAAAGAATTATAGTGTTTTACATTTTCACACATCATATCTACAGCATTCATTCATCTGACAACTGTGCACTGACCACAACATACCCTCATCTATTCCGCTAAAAGTAGCAAGATACTTTAACAACAGATGGGTTATAGGAACATAACTTTGAGCTCTACCTTCACTGAAGTCCCCACCCTGAATCATAAAGTTTTTAACCACACGGTGGAATGTAGAACCTTTGTAACACAGCTTCTTCCCAGTGGTTTTCCCAAGGCCTTTCTCCCCTGGAGAAAAAGAAGAAGAAGTTTAACTACAACCCCATCCTTGCGGGAGGACCCAGCAGCTAGTCTGCTGCCAACCCTCCTGTGCTGCTGCCCTGACTGCAGACATGGGCGCCACACAAACAGTCTGTGAAAACTGATACAGAAACCACTTCACATGCTACGAGAGTTAAGAGTGGAGATGGTTTCTGTCCAGAGAATGAAAGCAAGGAAATTAGTTCAAACACTGTCTCTGTGTTCATGTATAGATCTTAAAACTTTAGTTTGCTACCTCTAAGTTTATCTCTATTCTTTTCTACTTGGTTAGAAAATATGCTTAATGATAAAAAATGAAAAATAATGCATTATGTTTTGTCTTTCCACCTTCTAGCCTTAAATTTGTTTTGAAATTTGGGGTTATAAATTTATTTAAAGAACTAAAATTTAGCCAGGCATCCACCACTCAGAAGGCTGAGGTGTGATCCTGTGAGTTTGAGGCCAGCCTGAGACTACAGAGTGAGTTCCAGATCAGCCTGAGCTAGAGCGAGACCCCCCCCCCCCAGCCACCAAAAAAAAAAAAACACTAAAAAAAATTTTTTTTGAGGTAAGGTAGCACTCTAGCCCAGGCTGAGCTGAAGCTCACTCTGTAGTCCAGGTTGGCCTTCAATTCATGGCCATCCTCTTACCTCAGATTCCAGAGTACTGGGACTAAAGGCACCTACCACCATATCTAGCAGTAAATCAACTTTCAATGATTATTAATTGATTAATATATAGAGCAAATAATATTACATGCAGATTCCTACTTTATCATTTTTAATTCTTTTCCTCTTAAATGTTTTCTCAAGTTCATATACGAGTAAACAAATTTTTTGTTGTAAAACTCATTTCACAGATTATATTTCACACATTATATTTTAAAGAAAGTGTCTATTGTGTTACAGCAATGTATCAAGGCAAGCCACACTTTCTCATTGAAAAAAACTTAAAAAGGTCACTCACCTGAGCACAGGCAGAGGAAGTTTTTGCATGTTTTTGGACATATGTCTGAGAAGAGCTGAAACATAATACGGCCAACTGAAATAAAATACGTGAGGGGAAAAAGTCAGCAAATGTCCTATTTAAGATTCAACATCTCATATGGGAAAAAAGATATGGGAAAAAGAAATAGAAAAAAGATCCCTTTTCATAATTCATTTTAACTGTTAAAGATTTAATATGAAAAAATGGGGAGTACTAGTAATAAGAAGTTCTTTTTGGGGACTGGGGAGATGGATCAGTGGTTAAAGGTACTCGCTTACAAAGTCTGCTGGCCCGGGTTCAATTCCTAAGCCACCCAAATACGCTGGATGAAAAAAAAAAAAAAAAAAAGGCAAACGTGTCCACACACCCCACACACACAGAGCGCTTTAAAAAAAAAAATCTTTTTTATTTTTCAGAGTTGGAGATAAAACCCACTCACTGTTAAGTGTTAGCTCATAATTCAGCAACATGATTCCAGCTCCAAAAATGTGGGATGTAAAATGTCCTTTTTAAAAGGGCCTTGTCCCTTTTAGTATAATTATAAAATATTCTCTCTTTTTTTTTTTTTTTTTTGCTTTGTTGGACTAAAGATGAAGCCCAGGACCTCCTGGATCTCCTCAGCACTCTGAGTGCGTCCCTCCAGAGCTGAAGCACACCATGCGTACCTGCAGCAGCTGGAAGGACGCTCTTCTGTGCTGTAGGTTCAGCTCTTGCCTGACCTAAGGACTGCTGGGAGCCCACTACCCAAGTGTACCACTCACACCTAAACCCTCATCTCCCTCAGAGCCCAGGAGTGAATTCTCAGAACAATGCTATTCTGTTTCTTTTTATGAGTAGCAAGTATGTCATTGAGAAATTATTCACAATCTTGGTCTCAGGACTTTTTTGTTGTTTTGTGAGGTATGGGTCTCTAGCCCAGGCTGACCTGGAACTATCCTCCTACCTCAAAGTGCTGGGATTAAAGGAGGAACCACCACGCCCATGTTTTAGGACTCTTAAATTCTTTACATGGATTATATGTACAGTTACTTAGCACATATAAATTAAACCTCAGAAATTTTTAAGACTCAATAGACAGCACACCATTCCATTAGTCCTCAGGGCAGTGATGGGAACTTCACTATGTATTTCCTCCTAGAGAACAAGAATGAAAATCCCATCTCTATCATTATTATAAAAAATTTTGACTATTGACTGTCTCAATAAAGAAATGGAGTTTTAATTTATAATTCTCTTCTGTGTCTCTTTCCCTCTCATACTACAAAATCTTTCCCTTGTACACATTTTGATTTATTTAAAGAGATAGCATAAAAACTGTGTACCATGTATAAGCCATGCTTAGAAACACATAAACCATCTACTTTATGTTATCAGTTATCAGTAAGGTTTTAAGAACTGTCAGTCCTCTGAGAACATAGCAGTGGGATCATGAAGCAGCTCTCCTGAGACCACACTCTCAAGAGTAGCTACAATGGAGCACATTTGAAAAACACCTAAAAACTGTATAGCTTTGTTCCTTCAGGCAGGTAGGAAAAGAAGACAAAAAGGAAGACTTTGGTAATAACCAGTGTGTAAAGCATGCCAGAATTTTAAGACTACCAAGGAACTGAGGTTAAACCAATTCAGCAATATTACATTATACCAGTATGATAAAAGTAAGTTTCCTAAATCCCTGAAATGGCTTAGGTAGATAGCAAGTTCAAGTATCTTTGCAGATCAGAATATACCTACAACTTTGGGATCCCTGTACAATGGCTGCTTTTCAGGATAAAAAACATAACCAAAGCTGGGTGTGGTGGTGTACACCTTTAATTCCAGCACTCTGGAGGCAGAGGTAGGAGGGATTGCTGTGAGTTTGAGGCCACCCTGAGACTATAGAGTGAATTCCAGGTCAACCTGGGCTAAAGTGAGACCCTACCTCCAAAAACAAAATCCAAATGGGAAAGGATATAGGGAGATGGCTCAGTAGATATAGTGGTCACTACACAAGCACAAGGACACACAGCACACTGGGCATGGCAGCACACCTGCGATCTGGCACAGGAGACAGGCAATCCCTGGGGCTTGCTACCATCTACCTAGAAAAATGGGTGAACTCTAGATTCAGTGTGTAGCCCTGTCTCAAAGGACAATGTGGGCAGTGACTGAGGAAGACACTTGATATTGATCTCGGACCTCTCCACATGCGCACACACACACGTGAACATGCACCTGCACACATACATGTGCACTCACATGTGGACATGCATACACACCATACATGTATAATTTTTAACAATTGTTCACTCATCATCTAACTCAGTGCAGAAACATTCCTACTGGACTCTTTCTCTGGGGTAAGGGTACAACAACGTCTTCCCAGTGGCATTTATTATGAAAAGATCAAAGGTGGGAAGGGAGACAAAAGTGAATTCTCTGGCTCCCAAACTGAGAAAGTTCATGTCCCAAAACTAAATGTCAGAGTTTTACCATCTCCTGTTGTGATGTGATGGTCAGGTCTTGTTGTCAACTTGATCTTTTTAGTTATCTTGGGAGGGTCTCTGAGGATGTTCACAGGAAGGCAGTAGGGGTTGGGATGTAAGGAGCTCAGGGAAGCTAGAAATGAACATCCCTTCCTGGAAGGGCAGTGCAGGAAGGAAATTCCAGAGACTCAGGAAGCTAACAAGTCTGGGATAGGGTTTCAAGACCCCACCCTAAGGCTGTATAAAGGGGGAGAACCCCCCCTTACTTGCTGGTATATGATGGGTTTCTCCCTCTGCTTGGACCTGTAAAGGGGGCCAGCCTCTTTCACTATTCTGGAACTTCCCCTGGATCTGTAGCTTCACTAAATCCTTTCCTCTCATAACTATGCCTGGTTTGGAGAAGGCTGTGACACCTGTAATGAGTTAAGAGCCCCTGCTGAAACCATCTGGGAAACCAAAAGCTGCGTATGGATGAGTAAGATCTAAGAAAGATCTGTTACTAAACATCTCAGTGGAATTTAACAATCTTTTGAAATCAGTCAATTCAATCAATACACTTTCTATACAGAAAACCTCCCCTCCCTCCCCTGCCCCAGAATGACTGCTACCCTGATACATACATAGATCTATGATAATGGTGAGAACAGAACTGAGACTGGTGAGTGTATGGGGCTTTTAAGAAGACATGCTAAGGACCGACGACATGCAGCACGGGCTTCTAACCTGCGTCCCAAAACCCCACAACATGGATGGCATGGGCACATCCATGTCACACTGGGTGCTGGCTGCTCCATCTCTACACGCAGCTCCTTCACGTCAAACTGGGGAAACAACAGTAGGAGATGGAGCACAGAAGACTAGCACAGCAGCGGCCAAAAGCAAGGGCTGGTTAGTCAAGCTCAGCTAGTTCCCTCATGTCACCAAGTCCAGCAGGATATGCAGGCACACTGCTCAAGTTTCAGGGAGCTAGGGATGACAGGTAGAAATACAGGTGCCACCACCTTGGCATGCCACCACCTCGGCAGGCCACCAGTGATGTAGCCCTCTGTAATCAAAACCTCTATGTCAATAAGTCAACCAAGCGCAGATGGAAAATCTGTTTATTAAGATGCCTGTATGTACATGCACACGTTTTTATTTCTTATTGGCATGAAGGGATTTGCATATCTAAGACTTTGGGTATCTGAGAAGGGTCCTTAGACTGTACCCCTTGGATGACAAGATGTGGCTATATATACAGTCTAGAGCTGATGGATGGATGTGAGGATGGGGAGATACAGCCAGGGGTGACTTACTCAGCACTGTACCTTCAAGGACATGGACTTGTACAGTGCATGGTACAGCAGAAGTGCTCAACAGATAGTTCAACAAGAATACTTAAAACAAAATCATTCAAAGGCTGAGATTTATAAGTTATAAGAGGTTCATAAATGATTACCCAAATACACGTATCAAAACAATTCTATGAGGAAGTTATTATAAGCAGAGCAAAGCCAAGACCTATAGCTTAGTAAAGCCATTTATTGTCCATGATAGAAAAGAAAAGAACCTTTCCAGCACCCATGCATTTGCAATTAAGACAACAATGCCCAGCTTTAGGCACCTTGTGTTAGAAACAAGACAGCACAGAGCCATGAGCCTAGAAAACACCCCTGACATCTATCTATCTGCATGTGTCACTCTGAGATGTCAGAGCATCAAGAACGAGGAAACACTCACAGGAGAGAGTACATGGAATCCACTATTATACCAAATCAAACCCAAATAACTGGGGTAATCATGGTTATAAAATAAAAGGTGGCTTATTAAGAAATAAAGCTATATAATGGTTTTCTAGCTTTTTTATGTACTTTGTAAAAAGTCCCTTTAAAAAGATAATATTCTTATGATTCAAAAAACCAAACAGTGCAAGGAAGCATAGATGAGAAAAGTCTTGTTCTTGTCAGTAGGCATTCACCTTCACTGATTTCTTATGTTTCTCCAGTTTCTTCTCTTACACAAGAAAATGCTGTGCACACTGCACTGAACCTTAGTCACATTCACATAATGATATACCACAGAGAACTTGTCGTAACTGGAAAGAGGCGGTGGAGAATCACAGTATTGTATTGAAGGGTGAGGGTTGAGCTGGTAAGAGAAAATCCCTATCCTCACAGCTCATAAGGGAGTCTGTAGGTAGTCTCTGTTGAAGTAGAGAAGAAATGGGTTTATGCATATTTAAACACTCACATCTTTCCACTTTCTATGGTAGACAGAGCAGCAACCCACATCAAACCAAAAAAGAAAACATAAACATGGTAAGGTAAGACAAGACCAAAACTCATTATTTTGCCACATGAAAAATAGCCACTTAAATGAATTCTGTAGACAGTACAAGGAAAAGCTCAAAAAAAAAAAAATCCCAGATTTACTGTCTCTAGCTTACAAGAATTATTTACACAAAATGGCCTTGATATTCATGACTTTGCAGTGCCTGATACTTCCTACACAAAACATGCATAACAGGAGGAAAACATGGTAACATCAAAATAGAGACTAATGGAGAGGGAGAGTGGATATGATGGAGGGCAGGTGTGGGCAAGGAATTATCATGATTTACTATCTTTAATTATAAAGAAAAGAATGTTAGTGTGGTCTGAAACAGCTAGCCATCAGGGACACCAGAGCCAATCTATGCTCAGAAGAGGTACTGATTCTAGGGTGTACTGTGAGTTTGCTTTCAGGAAAACAGAAGCCACAAGTCCATGTTACCTGTGTATGGCATAAACAACGGGCTGCTTCTTGCCCTGCACACACTCCCCCTCCCCCATTGCCTACTGAACTCACACAGGACCACAGCTCTTGTGATGGCTAATCCCCACTTGCTAGCTTGCCAGGATCTAAAATCACCTGTGAAGGTTATGTAGATTAGGTTAGCTTCCCTGCATGTCTGTGAAGGATTACCTTTAGTTTTAGGACAGGGACTGGTCATCAGAAAGACCAAGCACAAAGGCCTAGAACTTTCAGCCACAGGCCCCAACTTCCAGGGAGGATCATAGGACTCAAGAGTCATTTACTGGGGCTGGAGAGATGGCTCAGTGGTTAAGGCACTTGTCTCCAGTGCCCAAGACCCCGGGTTCAATTCCCCAAGGACCCACATAAACCAGACCCACAAGATGGTGGCCCTGGTGCATTCTCTCTCTCTCCCTCTCCCTCTCCCTCTCCCTCTCTCTCTCTCTGCTTGAAAATGAATAAATAAAAAAAATTTACGTTCAAAAAAAAAACTTTCAAATTTGTAAGCTGGGCGTGGTGGCACTCAGGGTCTCAGGGTGGCCTCAAACTCAAGAGTGCTGGAATTAAAGGCATGCGCCACCATGCCCAGCTTTAAAAAAAAAATTTTTTTTTTTTTTGGTTGAACTTTTTACTTAATGGTTTGAGGTTTGGGAGACTTAACCCAGGGCCTTATGTGCCAAGCAAGCAGTCTACCATTAAGCATACCACCAGCCCATTTTCAGTTAGCTTTGTTTTAATTACACATACATAACTATTTCAAAGTGCAAGAATCTAGTCAGTAATTCTAAATTAACTTTTCATGCTCTGGATTCTTTTAATCTAAAATAACCCCATCTTCATCTTTTTTTGTACCCCATCAGGAAGTATACATTAGTCTGATCCATACCAGCCAGATCTCAGCTGTAAAGGTACTTTCCTCCTTTTGAATTAATAATCTGTGGGACAAAACTTTTCTCACTCACTGGTGTCCTTTTCTGAACAGTGGGGGTTGCAAAATCATGACTCCTGTTTTCTAGATGTATCCATCTGGAAATAGTTAAATAAAAGCTCCACCAACCCTGCCCATGTCAAGACAACAGAAAGGGAACAAAGAGTGGGGTGTGTGACATCCAGGTCCTGACTGATGAAGTGCTTGCTGTGGAGCTGTTTCAGTCACTGTGGCTTAGATGGCATGCCAACTTCCACAGCCACCAAGAGCGACACGCACCTTACCTAATGCTTACTCACACTTCCACTGCTGAGCAAGTAGACAGAAGGAATTAAAGTAGAAATTCAGGGCTTCATTAGAGAATTATGTTTCTAGACCGGAAGACAGCTTCTTGGATCACATGAAAAATTAAGAACAAGGCGAACACAATCAAGGTTTTGTTTGGGAGCTGTTTTTTGTTTTTTTTTTTTTTTGTCTTCGAGGTAGGGTCTCACTCTAGCCCAGCTGACCTGGAATTCACTGTGTAGTCTCAAGCTGGCCTCAAACTCATGTCAATCCTCCTACCTCTGCCTCCCAAGTACCGGGATTAAAGGCATGCACCACTGTGCCTGGCCTTGCTGGTTTTTTGTTGTTGCTGTTTTATTTTTGTTTTTTTGAGACAGAATTTTGCTGTGTACCTCCACCAAGTCTGGAGCTCACTATATAGCCAGCTTGGCCTGGAACGCAACAATCCTGCTGACTTGGCTTTTCCATCACTGGGATTACAGGGGTGAGCCACTGCGCCAGACTTACAAGTAGGGTTTTGAATGTAATTTTTGAGGAAATAGAGAAAGCTCCCTTCATAGCTATTTTTTTAGCTATTTGTCAGCTATTTTCT
The DNA here is from genome assembly GCA_004024765.1 of Zapus hudsonius. Lineage (NCBI taxonomy): Eukaryota > Metazoa > Chordata > Mammalia > Rodentia > Dipodidae > Zapus > Zapus hudsonius. The sequence goes on from PVHP010008881.1 coordinate 50,293, forward strand.
CTGAATCAAGTATTTCTCCCCTGGAGAGAAGGAGGCTCCCAAATCCCAGGAGGTAAGGATAGGAGAAGAAACTGGGGCCTGCAGGCTGGGCAAGATACTTAAGGGATGCAGCTTTTCTGCGCTGTCTAGCCCTGGGGTTAGCTGGTCATTGCTGCAGCTGATCCTGTAGGTAAGCCTTCACCTATGCTCCTGGAATGACCCCAGTGAGCCTTGGGGGAAGTGTTTCTGAACCTTTATCTGAGGTGAATATAGACCTTTGTTCTTCTCCCAGGGAAAGCTATGTAACAATCCATAACCCAAATCTGCCCTCTCCCTCTAGCCTGATCTTCTGCCTAATTATAGAGATGTTGGTTCCAATCTGACTTCACTGCCTGCCAGCACAGGTGTTTGCTAACTACCTGGCTTTCTGTGTAAGTACCATGCACCACCAACAATTCAGGCAGAGCTACATGTACTCTGGAAAGCTTTCAGACCGCAGAGCTAAAAGATAGCCTTGTTTCCATTCTCCTCAGAAGTCTTAAGCAAATTATGTGCAAATCCTATGGAGAAGCACACCAGACAGCTTACATCACCAGTGTCGTAATTCCCTTCAATAGCAAGCCCAACAGATGGACACCAAACAGGTGGAAAAATACCAGAAAGCACAGCAAGTCAAACAAGGCACCACTAGCCATCTTACATAAAAGGTAGAAAAGAAGAAAACATGTTTTGACTACATATTTTATTTCATTTGGAGTCTTGAAACAGGGCTGGGGATGGAACTCAGTAGGAGAGTGCTCATACACAAGATCTTATGTTCAGTTTCTAACACCTAAAAACACAGAGTATTATAATAAAAGAAGGTGTAAGCCAGGCGTGGTGGCGCACGCCTTTAATCCCAGCACTCGGGAGGCAGAGGTAGGAGGATCGCTGTGAGTTCGAGGCCAGCCAGAGTGAATTACAGGTAAGCCTGGGCTAGAGTGAGACCCTACCTCGAAAAACAAAAAAAAAAAAAAAAAAAAAAAAAAAAAAAAAAGAAGAAGAAGAAGAAGAAGAAGAAGAAGAAGAAGAAGAAGAAGAAGAAGAAGAAGAAGAAGAAGAAGGTATAAGAAATAAAAGCTGGGGACTGGGGAAGGTCAAAGGCAAACCCTAATGGCCCGGTTTGATTCTCCAGCCATCCACATAAATCCAGACATAAAAAGTGGCACAAGTGTGTGGCATTAATGTGGAGGGGCGAGAGGGCTTGGTATGCCCCCCTTTCTCTCTCTCTCTCTCTCTCTCTCTCTCTCTCTCTCTCTCTCTCTCTCTCTCTCTCTCTCACACACACACAAATAAATTAAAACTAACTTTCGGGCTAGAGAGATGGCTCATGGGTTAAAGGTATTTGCCTGGAAAGCCAGGTGGGCCAAGTTCAAACCCCTAGTAACCACAGAAAGCCAGATGCATAAAGTGGTGCATACATCTGGAGTTCGTTTGCAGTGGACACACCCATTCTTATTCTGCTTGCAAATTAAAAAAAAAAA